>MDKJ01235543.1:0-65866 GCA_005239525.1 Nicotiana knightiana | reverse complement strand
TCTTTATGTATCATGTTCGAGTTATGGCCTATTGGCGTGTGGTGGTGTCATGTGAGACTGTTGATCATATTGGGGCGATTTGTTGTCTGAGCAGTTCATGCTGGGTGAGACGAGAGTATTGGATCAGGGATCAATGCGATAAGATTATGTGGAATACATTGAAGGACAATTACCAACGACTGGTTCATAATGAGGTGATGATTCTAGTCAAGATGAGATATCCAATGATTTGTTAACTCTGCAGTTGGTTATGAAGTTTTACCCGTCTCCTCCGTTGTGGTGGTATCACCAGCATTATAGCAAGATGTATATATATGTCATAAGGTGCCTTGGGAGCATCGGATTCATGGAATTTTGGTTATTAAGGTTCAGGGAGTGTCGTTGTGGGCAGGTGATGAATTATGCGGTGCATGGTGCTAATTCAGCAAAGGTATGCAGTCATGTTCTGGTATAGCGTGTGGTAGTTGATACGGTATTTATATATTGGAACTAGGCCTGGTAGAGAAATTCCAGGTGTTGGAACTAGGTTCTGAGCTTATTATATGGATAAAAGAAGAAATCTTCAAATCTGATCAAGCTAATGTACTCAACTGGGTTGTGGTAGCACGGGCAGGTGCTCGAGGTGTTAAATAGTGATTTCAGATAACTCCAGAGCAGTTCTTGGCACGTTCGAAGACAAACGTCTGTTAAGTGGGGGAGAATGTAACGACCCGACCGGTCGTTTTGAGCTATAGCGCGTCGTTCAGCAGTTTGAGGTCATGAGCAGCTCCATTCAGGTATTATGACTTGTAGGTGTGGTCGGAATTGAATTTTGTGAAGTTTAGAGTTGGTTTGGAAAGAAAATTCTCATTTCAGAAGCCTTAAGTTAGAGAAATTGACTAAGATTGAAATTGTGAGTAAACGACCTCTGAATCGGGATTTGAAGGTTCCTGCAGGTTCGTATCACGATTTCGGACTTGGGTGTATGTGAGGATCGGGCGTTGGATAACTCGGGAGTGTTTCGGCGTATATTGTGGAAGTCAGCATTTTTGAAGAAATTTTCTAAGTTTGGCTTGAGCGCATTTCAGTGATATTGATATCCGTTTAGGATTCCGAGCCTGGGAATAGCTCCATATGGTGATTCTGGAGTTGGAGCGCGATCGGAAGTGAATTCGAATGTCCGTAAGTCATTTTGAAGTCATTTGGCTAAAGATAGAAATTTAAAGGTTTTCGAGAAATCCGATCGGAAGTGAAAATTTTGATATCAGGGTCGGAATGTGATTCCAGAAGTTGGAACAGGTCCGTAATGTCGAATATGACTTGTGTGCAAAATTTGAGGTCAATCAGACGTGATTTGATGGGTTTCGGCATCGAATGTGGAAGTTTAGAATTTCAAGTTCTTAAAGTTTGAATTTTAGAGCGATTCTTGATTTCGGCATTGTTTGATGTGATTTGAGGCCTTGAGCAAGTCCGCACTAAGTTTTGGATCAGGTTGGTATAATTGGACGGGGTCCCGGAGATCTCGGTTGGATTCCGGGTGATTAACGGATCAAGTTTAGAGTTTGAAGAAGGCTGAGATTGTTGTCATCTGGTGTGACCGCACCTGCGAGGCTTGGGTCGCAGGTGCAGCTTTGGTGCCGTAGGTGCGAAAGTTTGCTGGTTTGGTAGGGAGCGCAGGTGCGAGGGAGTTTCCGCACCTGCGAAGCCGCAGATGCGGACAATGAGCGCAAGTGCGAAGTTTGGCTTGAGCTGAGGAAAGCCGCAGGTGCGGAAGTTTGGTCGCAGGTGCGAGAGCTGGCTAGCAGGTGCGAGAAATGGCCTGGGCAGAATGTTTTAAAATCGTGATTTTTGGCCATTCCTCACTATTTCATCTTGGCATGGGCGATTTTGGGAGGCTTCAAAGAGAGGATTTTCTTCATGCAATGATAGGTAAGTAATTCATTTATGTTTCTAAGTTAAATACAAGGTTATTACATGGAATTATACATGAGAACATGTAGGAAAATTGAAAAATCATGAAGAAACCTAGAAATTTGTAATTGGACTTTAATCACGAATTTGAGCATGGAATTTAGAGTAAATTGTATATTTGAACTAGTAGAGCTATGGGTAGAATATGTCTTCGAGAAATTTCGAATTTCGGGCCCGAGGGCATTTTGATCAATTCCCCGAGCGGAGTTGGGAAAGTATATAATTTGAATTTGTTGCGAGTATTAGAATGAATTTTCATTGATTTGCCCATTATTTGGTAGTTTTGGAGCGTTGTGCATCCATTGGAGTCGTCGAAGGGCTTGGAAGCCGGTTATGGGAATTCGGACCGAGGTAAGTCTCCTTTCTAACTTTGTGATGGGAAATTGTCCCCCTAGGTGAACTAATTAAGTATCTGCTACTACCTGCGGGGGATACGTACGCACGAGGTGCCGGGAGTCCGTGCGTAGCTGCTATTATTCCATGTTCGGGTAGTCTAAGGACTCACTAGCATGCCTTACTTGTTGTACCTGTGATTTTGCCTGTAATATCAGACTGCTAATTTAATCGAAATAGTAATTGAATATCAAGGAAGACTGGGGTTCATTTTATTAATCATCTAGAAAGAGAATTGATTTTCTTTGTGGGCAATTGTATTCCGGATAAGGTTATATTATTAAATATCATAAAAACTTGGCAAATGAATTTCGAAAAAGGATTTAAATACTATTTTGTGATTTTTAAAAGAGAAATTTGTCATTTTCTTGAGTATTTGTTTTCCCGATGTAGTCGGGGTGGACTTTTGATTGTGCATGACAGCATGTGACCGCTTCGCAGTTTATATTCCGCGAGCGGAGTGTTATTTTCCCCACTCTTATGGGAGCGGGTCGTACGCCACGGCGAGATTGAAAGAAATATTATGGTTCGAGTCGTTCGAGCATCGGCAGTGCACAGAGATGATTATTATGATGGCTCAGACCGGTTGTCCTTATCCCGTATGCACATGCTAAATTGTTAAATATTTTTCCTGGATTTTGAAGTGATAAGATATTTGGGGAAAACTAAAGAAGTAATTGTTTATTTAAGATATTTGGGGGGAAAACAAAAAAGAAATTTATTTATTTAAGATATTTGAGGAAAAATGAGGAAGTACTAACTGTGTATTTACTTGGATTTCAGTGTCTTCCTTATATATTTACTGCTTCACTACCTTTACATGCTTATTGTGTTCATCATATTCTGTTAAATTAATTTGTTGGACCTTAGTGAGTGTCCAATTCGACCTCTCGTCACTATCTCTCTGAGGTTAGGCGGGCGACTTAGTGAGTAGACATTATTTTCGTACTCATGCTACACTTGTTGTGCATTTTTATTGCACATGTACTTTCATAGCGACGTGGCTGGTTGGAGTCTTAGGCCAGCTACATCATCCGGAGGCGATCCGCAGCTGACAGTCCCTCATATTGTATTTATTTCCAGTTTAAATTCATATTGTATTTATTTCCAGTTTAAATTCCTTGTCCAATTTGTATTTCGGACAAGCATGTATTGGGGTACATTTTGCTGAAATGGAATATTTAAAACATTGTATTTACTTGACGAATTTTTATTTAATTACTATGTAATAAAATGAAAGGTAATGATTTTTCATAAATGTTAAAACAAGAATTTATTTCAACTAATTAATGATTGGCTTGCCTGACGGTGATATCCGGCGTCTTTAATAAATTTTGGATCGTGACAAAATAATATGTTTACAACCCAACAATATGCATTCAGCATTCAGTGATAAATATTAGACTATTTCCTTAGTCCAAATAGATCAGAAAAAGAATACTAATTAATTCAAAACAATAGTTACCTCTCTACGGTTCAACGAACCCTAATAATAAATTTCAAAGCATTTTATATTATTCGAAGCCAATAATCTACTGCTTTTGAAATCTTTTTTTTTCAAAGAAAACCTATACATAATTTCTAGATCATCACGAAATTATCATGCTCTTTAAAAGACAACACAAGACAGTATTTTGGCATGGAAGATATCGCATACTTATGGTAATTGGACATAAATTCTGTCAAAAGAATGGTCTCTTAAAAATTCATTGCTAAATATTGGGACATGTAGCGAGAAGTATCAAAGAAAAAAAAAGTTTTTTTTATAAGATATTCTTAAATAGTGAAAAGCAAGCAGAGAGAAATGGGTTTGAGGAGGCGGCTGAAGCTTTAGTTTAAAGGAGGGGGCTGAAGCCTTCAACTTTGGGGTGAAAGTGGGCGTCTTAGCCTTAGACTGGAAAGGGAATAGAGGTGGCGGCTACCCCGGTGTCTAAACACTCTCGAATGTGAATATTTATAGGAGATGTAGAGATAGGGTTCATGTTTGGGCGGGATGCTGCAAACCTTTTTGAGAAATAGTCATTGTGAGAGGTCAAAATCGTGATGCGAGATAGCAGAAAAAGGGACTGGCATGGATGAAGAAAGAAGAGGGATAGGGAACCCGTGACCCTCTCTTGTCCACAATATCTCTTTGTGACAAATTTTAACTCGAGGAAGAAAACAAAATAGCTCGTGAAACTTTCATGAAAATGGTGAAACAAGGTCATGTGATGGTGAAGAGTGGTACAAAAGTCGACCAAAATGGAAGGAAATGAGAGAGTTGCGGTTGTTGCTTCTTAGAAGGAACAAACATGACCTAATTTGTTTTGTAGGTTTTGTTGTTAAGTGAGGGAAAGGAATCAGTTGGGCTAGCTGAATTGGGCTACTGCTCTGGGCCGAAATGCAAGACTTTTGGGAGTGTTAAAATTCGAACAAGCTATTTCAAAGGGGCCGAAATCAGTGGGTATTTTGGACTTGCTTTGGATTCCTTTCTTCAATTTGATTACTTGGGCTTCTTTATTAGACTTAATTAATCTTTCAAATGTATTATATAATAATAATATTAATATTAGTAAGAATAATAATATTAACAATAACAATAGTGGCAATAGTGATAGTATAATGAATTAGTAATACTAATAATATTAACAACAAGAATAGTAATACTAATAGTAGTAGTTATAAAATAATAATAATAATAATAATAATAATAATAACATTAATACTAATACTAATACTAATAATAGTAGTTGTAACAATTAAAAGAAATAGTATTAAAATAAGATATTCAGCTTATTAGTAACTTAGAAGCGCAAGAAAATTAATTAGAAAAAAAGATGGACAAAATTGGATGTCAACAAAGTATAATGTAAGATAGCTAGATACAGAAATTGATAGAAATAGATTGGGATGTATATCTAGAGTAGACTGTCAAAGTTGCTCCTTGGACTCAACTGTACATACTTTTTGAGTATCAATATAATATAATGTTTAACTCAAAAAAAAAGAGATAAATGCTGATAATATAGAAGTTAAAGTTGGTATTTTAAAGTATCAATTGCGAAATAAGGAGGAAAATAACAATTTCTCAAAGTAGGGGGGAGATTGTTTTTTAAAAGCAAAGTTCGGGGGTATAAATAATTTTCATATGGAATGATCAAACGAGTTGCAAAGCACCCTTATTTTCTTTTATCATTGTTTGACCTTAAATCTTCTTTTTAATCTTTTATATCGATCTCTCAAGTTTTTAACAATAGAAAAAATTTTGAATTAAACTATTTAAATCTTTATTGGTAAATAAAGTTTTTTGTAATAAGATCCAAGGTAATGTATCACAAATGCATGGCTAATATTTTATTAACTACGACTGACCCTTACTAATATAAATAAACATTACTAATAAATGTTTGTTGTAAAGTTAAAAGGTTTATGTCTGGTAAGAATACCACACTGTAAAATTATAAGAACAAAAAAATAAAAGGTAGAACTAACTTTATATATATATATATATAAATTTTAAAGTCTCTTATTAATACACAACAGCTCATTCAACTGATGCTTTGTTCTTTGCCTTTTTCCAAAAGGCTGCCAATTAGACCAGAAAGAAATGGTCCATGGCTAAAGAGTTACAATCTTCCCGAAAAGGAAACCCCGAAACAGAAGTTGTAGGTAATGGATATTTTTTTTTAATTATTGCACCACTCCTTATTACAAGATCCTGAATTTGATATGTATGGAAACCTTAGCTCATGTAAAATGCATGATCATGTGCATGATCTGACCCACTCCATCTTGCGCTCACATGTCCATAGTTTTGGTTTTCTAGATATGAGGAAATGAGAGAAGTAGGTTATTTACACACATTGGTTCTGTAGAAACAAGATGTGAGGACATGCTGCACAAAAACTAAAGCCCTAAGATCATTGACTCTGGATATTGGTGACCTCAGGACATTACCTAACTCAATTTCCAAGTTAATTCACTTGAGATACCTTGATTTGTCAAGTAACAGATTTGTTGAATTACCCCATTGCATCTGCAAATTATATCATTTGTAAATTTTGAAGATACTCAATTTAGAAAAGCTTTCAAGTAAAATGAAAAAGTTGGTAAATTGGACATATCTCAGGTTCATCAATTATCTTGAGTTATCAACACTATTTCCAAGTCAAATAGGAAAGCTTACATGCCTGCAAATACTAAACTTTTTTAATGCCAGTTTTGAAAATGATTGTCACATTGAAGAGTTGGGTTATCTATAAAAGCTTAGTGAATTATCTATAAGCAACCTCCAGTTTGTACATGGCAAAGAAGAAACTCAAAATGCATGCTTAATCGAAAAAATTGGACATTAATAATATCATATAAGATAAAATTTTAGTCGATTTTAAACTCCTAAATATTAGTAATTCTTACCGCTAATTCAATAAAGAAAGATTTAATAACTAAAATTTGTTTTTGATCTACCTCCAAAACCTAAATCTATTAGTTGATTTAAAAGCCCTAAGTATTAGAAATTAACTTAAATAATAATTTTATCCAATATAAAATCTACTTTTATATGATAGAAATGATGAACGATATTTTGCTAAGGACTTCATATTTTTAATATAGTATAGATATAGATTACATTACATCATAAAAGGTGAGAATACTATCTGAAAATTAAGCATGCTACTTGATACAATAAGTTAAAATATACTATTAGTAAAAAATTTCACACTATAATTATATATTATTAGTTAAACTCGATAAATAATTTACTCACTCATTTATTATTTTCACTTAGTACCATACTTTTATAAGGCGTTGCATTTTATTTAATATGAGGCGAGGCGTAAATAAGCCCTAAGACATGGGGCATAAGCCCCATAGATATTTAAATATTTTAATTTATAAATTAATAAAATATCACAATAACACAAAAATATATAAAGTATATTAAATATTTTTTAGAAGTAATTTAAATCCTTATTGGAATGGGCACTTATAAGTTGCATTTCATAAATGCGATTTAATCTAACGTCATTGCCTTGACCGTCTATTACCTCAGTTAACTTAGAACGCATGTAAATCGAATTTCAAATATACATTTTCCATAATTTTGGATTTTAACAAAATTTCACATTAATAAGATTTTGTAGCCAAATTGCACATTTAGGATCGTAGGTTAGGCTGTAGTATGTTTAGTGGCCCTTTGTGCCCATATTATTCCCTTGCATCTGTAGTACTGTGCTTTTATTACTGCTTAGTGTTATTACTTTGCTCTCCATCTTCTGGTTATTTGGTTGCTGGTATTATCTTTCTAGACTCTTTTGTTACTGATACACTGTCTCTTTCCTTCTTGTGCTGAGGGTCTACCAGAAACAGTCTATCTACTCCTCTGGAGTAGGGGTAAAATTTGCATTCACACTACCCTCCCAAACTCCACTTGTGGGATCTCACTAGGTTGTTATTGTTGTTGTAGGGAGTAACTAAGTCCCATTTTAAACCAGAGGATTGTAACATTAGGGCAGTGAAGTAAGATCAAGGACAATACAGAACATTTTTTGCGGAAATCAATGACACGGGAAGAGATACCTCCTCCAATATTATGTATATTAAGGTCAGCTCCTCTTTTTGGTTACAAAATTATAAAAGGTACCCAAGCTAGGGTCTTAACCTATGTTATTTAATATGCAAGTGGCATTAGATGAAACCAATCAGGGGGAGCTATGCATAACAAAGGGTTGAATTAAATTCCTTCGTCGGAAAATTATACTTTACAAGTAAGGCAAAAATAATTTTTTTGGTTATATATAAACTGTAAATAAAAATAATCACTTTGACAAAAGAGAAGATAGGGGTACAATCAAAGCTATCTAAGTAACAGACTCTCACAGGCTATAACCTACACCTATTTCCTTACTGCGGAAAGGACTTGCTTTGCTATACACATGTTACACATAAACACACACGTAGACATAAAAGTTTCCACCTTTAGCGCCCATGCTTCCAAGCGTTTCCCGTTAAGTAGGCAAATACAGAACTTCACTCCAAATAATTGATTTTTACAGCATCAGATGTTTGATCCTCGGACTAGTAGTTTCACCGTACCGATTAAAAGTCAGCATCCTCTTCAGGTGATAGAATGGATTTCAATTCCATCTCCTGCCTAGGCAAAAGATATGCCAATGCTGATTCCAAGGTGGCTGATGGTAGAGTTTGCTTAAGCCGCCTTAATATATTAATGACGCGATTTTTAGTTTCTTCTGTAGCGAGATCTTTTTCAGAAGATAGAATCTGTAGAAGAAGTAACATTCAATTACCGAATGTTTATATATACATAAGTTTTGGTTTACTAGGCAACATCCACAATATAATGATACTTTCATATCGGCAGATCAGACAACCATCTCGATGAAATTTAAAGCAAAAGGGAATGAACAAGAGAATGTTATTTAACGTTAGATGCTTCAAAAGTATTAGATGGACTTCTTTTTACCTCTCTACTTATGTTATTAACAGTATATTTTCTGCTAGAGAACTGATAGTCAAATCAGTACTTCAAAAAAAGTAGAACAAGAACATGAAATAGTGACAAATGTAATTGTTAGCTTTTCATAAGATTTCTAATGCATTGTTTATGTTTTTTAATAAGCTAAATTGGAGATTACTAAGTAATCCAAAATAGCATAACAGCCAGGCAAGATAGACTCTCTTATTGTGAGGGTTAACACCTTCTCTACCAGTACATAATAATGCCTGTAAGCTTCTTGGGAAATTTTATGTCAGTCATATGAATGAACAACTTAATCTAGTATCTAATAGTTCTGATTTCAAACTAACCTCTGCAAAACCCGAAATAATTTTTGGAATGTACTGATAGCTGGGACCAATAAGTTCTCTATCTGACCTGCAAATGAGAAAATTTGGTGAAACATTGAAGACTAAAATCTCATTAAATGATACAATCAGAAAAGCTTGTAAATGCTACAAAGATCATATACTTAATATACATCAGAAGGAAACTGGTGATCTTTTATCACGAAAGCCTATACTTGGAATTGCACATCCTAATGAAATATTTCTAAAACATATAAAACAAACATTGTTGCAATTGCAGTGTCATAAACTTCCCCAACTTGTTTGGGACTGAGGCATAGTTATTGTTGTTGTTGTTGCACTGTTGCAAACTTGTAAACTAGTTACAATGATAAATAATACTTCAAGAGTTTGTTTGGCTAATGATTGGTTAGTTTTCCCAATATGTGAAACCAAAAAGCATGCTAGCACTAAGAACGCTTGTTTCGTTTACAGGAATAGTTCTAATCATATGCCGCCATTTGTAATCATTCCTTTTCTACTTTTACAACATTATGTGTGAAACGATAACAAAGAAGATTTAAAATAAAAAGTGAAGACCAGATAAGGATGAAACTAGAGCAAACATCCAGTACCTTTCAACCATCGAACATAGTTCGCCATGAACATATTTGGCTTCAGCCAGGTCACCCTTTATAGGCAGGCAATTCAACCAAACCAGAACAATCTACCAAAGGATTTGGAATTAGAATTATGAAAAAATTATAACAAGATTAAATAGTACATTGGAGGAACATCACTTTATCTATGAAGAAAAAAGCTAATCGCTTGACCATATTTCGACATGTGACGCATGCACAATGAAACAGACTCTTATCAGAAGGTATTAACAAAAGGAACAAACAATTGCACCAACGACTATGTTAGCAATTGTTTGCAGTCTTCTTAAAATGTAAAAAAGTACTGATAATGTAAAAGTGTCTTTGAGTATTTTCTTCTCTTTCTTTTTTTCTAAACACTTTTGAGCTTAGTGAAGTATCTTATGGTAAAGCTAAATCAAATGCTCTCTCCAACCCAATTAATCTGAAGGACATCTTAAACTGTTTGACACCACTTGACTAATAAGTAATATTTATACAACTTCCACAAATTTCTAGATTTCAAATTCATTTAAAACTAAAGTTATAAACTTTGATACGTCATACAATGTTAAATCAACAAAACTAGATTTTGACTATTAGTTGGAGTAATATTCTTTTCCCTACCATAAGTCAAATGAACATTTTAAACTGTAGACAAGTCAATTACTGTCACACAATACGAGACAAAAGGAGTAGGTCAAAAAGGAAATAAACTCAAAGGGATCTCCATTAGCAAGTATAACTTACAAAAGGAAACAGAGGAATCTCAGTATACATGTATAGTAGCGCTAACTATTTAATAAATAGTTGCGACTTTAGAGCGCAAGTCAAACTCATGATAGACGAGAAATCACACGCACATGGTTTAGACATATTTTTCCCCTTTTAATGAAAAGAAGGAAAAGGACTCTGCACGGAGTATCAGTACCAGTGTATTAACTAGTCCGGAGAAAAACAGAAAGAGAGAAAATAAAAAAGGCTTAATAACTAAGGAAATGGCAACACTGAAGCAATTAGGAACTAATCTTTAGGAAACGTAGAAAGTACCAGCATACCAATCATTAATTACCTTATTAATCAAATTAAGTTGCATAGTATAAAAATATTTTGTCTACTGGGTTGTTGTTGTTGTTGTAGTTGTAGTATAAAAATATTCTGGTCGGGTTGAGTAAACACTTTTCAAATAAAAGATGAAAAAAATTAAATAAATAAATAAGACAGGAAATACTGGAACCTCTTTTAAGTCTCCATATGTATAATAATGAAGAAGGTCATCACACTACTATATTCCCATTCTAGTGCAATTTAACTTATAGAACTGAATCAGCAGCTATGAGACAAAGATTAGGATGAACCATAAAAAATAGTTGCAGCTCTCAAACTAGGGTGTTCATAAAAACCCGAAAAACCGAACCAAACTGACCAGAAAAACCGATACTTTTTAGGTTTGGTTTGGTTTTGGTTTTGAATTTTAAAAACCGATCAAATTTGGTTTGGTTTTGGTTTTAATCAAAAAATAACCGGGGAAAACCGAACCAAACCGACGATAAAAGTAGCTATTTAAATTTATTATTACACCTATATATATATGTATATTTTATAAAAAAATTCTAAAATTTTAGTGTACATATTAGTCATTAATATTTTCAGTCTTGTTCTTTGCTATTATAATTATCTAATTCTTTGCCTTTACATTCTAGTTTGATTGGTAGTTTTCTTTTGCTAAGTACAAGAATTTATTTCGTAAAATAATCGATTTTTAATTGAGTACTTTAATTATTCATCACTATTTGATTCAATTATCATCAATATATCTTGGTAAATGATAGATTTCTCAAAGAGCAATTGATTTGATAGTGTTACATTAAAAATGTAGTCGCCGGAATATGGGTTTGGTAGTGTATGTCTCATATTTAAGAAAAAAACCGATGAATAACCGAAAAAACCACAAATACCGAATCGATAAAAAATCGACTTAATTTGTTTGGTTTGGTTCCAATATTTAAAAAACCGACTTACTTGATTTGGTTTCTTTTTGGGGGGAAATCGACCCAAACCGAACAATGAACACCCCTATCTCAAACTATTTGATGCATGCAAGGAAGTTTGCAATAAAGACCTAAATGTACACCTTAAATATCAGTTTTCCAACTCAAGCATATATGACCTGTAGGCTTAAGAATGAATAAACAAATAAATGTTAGGGATTTCAAGAAGGACAAACCTGGGCTGAATTGATACTTTCCCGATGGAACTGACATATCTTACCCAGTGCAGAAACAGCATTATCATATGCACATTCATTCTCAGGTTCACGAGCACATAAATGCATTATCACTACATTGATCCTTGAAATAGCCTCTGAATCATGTCATGAGATTTACTAGTAAGTACAAAAATGTAGTATCATTTTTTCTCAAGTTCCCATTTTGAAGGATCTCAATATCACACTCAACGATATTATACCTTTAACAACAGGTTTGAAAACAGAACTACCATATTCCGCATAAAGCCCAAGTCCATAAAGAGCATTCTGGACACGTCATCGATGGTGTTTGGTTAAATGATATCGTGAGCAACTTGAATAAAGAACCTGGCAGCAACCATTAAGATAAGCCAAACCTGTCTAACTCTTGGGTTTTCGTCACTGCTTGCATCCAAAAACAAAGGTAGAAATATATCACAGTACCTAGTTGACAAAGGAAATAATTTTTATCAAAATGGTGATCCCAACCATTTAAGAAAATCTCACACACAAACCCACTTTTGAGCCGCTTCAGGGCACTCCCTCACTAGGCTAGCAAAGATAACAGTTGGTGTACATCTCTCTTGAGCTGTTTTATCTTTTCCCTTCATAGAAGCAAGAAAAAATTTAAAAATTAATTAAAAAAATTAAGATATAGATATGAATAAATAAGTAGAGTGGTAGAATAGAAGTGGTTATCATGTCCAGAACTCACCCACATAGGAATCAGATATGATGCCAGCTCGTCAAAGAAAGGCAAGAATGCTGTCTTCACCATTTTGATCAATGTTTTTAATATTCGACTAAGCTGATAAAAAGAAAAACTCAGGTTATTCGATAAGTAAAAGTAGAACCAAAGTGAGGCTTGCATAAAGAGTACAACAGTGTGTCATTTATATCTGAACTTCATTCTTAGAATAGAACATACCTGCCACAAAATATGATCTTCTTGCCATTTTTCCCTCCTCAGCAATTCATCTTCCTCAGCATCAAAGTCTTCTGATTTTGCTCTCTCTTTGAATTTTTGTTTTCTGTTTGAACTTTCTGTAATGACATGCCTTACCCTCAGTCACTATTCTACGAAGCTGACCTTCATTGAGAAGTGGACTGATCTGAAAGAAGAAACATAAGGACAAGAATGACAATCCTATTTTGCCATTCTAACTCACTTTCTGCCACTCTTGCTATTTCTCGCTTTTATAGTACTAATAGAACATTTCAAGCAAAAGCTAGAAGCTGAATTAACAGGGGGTTTACTAGAAAGAAGTTTCCCAATGGAGCCAATCTAATACAAAGTTACTAAGCTGTTTATCAGACTCACTCAAGATAACTTTCATAACTTCCGTATCTCTATCATAAATTTGATTCCACATCTCAATTTTTAAGAATTTTATTAAAGTTTGACCGTGTCTTTGTAGGTATAAATGAACACTTAGTAAGAATTGAATAAGGAGCTCCTACTTTACTTGATCCCCTGAACATATTAGCATGCGTTGTAACACTCCTCAAATCTGTAGAAGTTTCAAAACTCGCTAAATATATAATTTCAATTATCTTTTTTTATCTTAAATTATACTTCTATTACGGATTTAAACACTTGCAATTGATTTTTGAGTTACTTCTCTATTTATAAAGAATTGGATACAATAAGGAGAATTATTAATAATTTTTAATAGTATTAATTATTAAAAAGTGGGTATCATTAATTATTGATTAAGTCAAAAAAAAATTAAGAAATTAACCTAAAGCCCATAAAAGGGTTGTTGTAAACAAAGGCTTAAAGCCTAATACAAACAAAAAAAGAAAAGAAGAGAAAAATAACAAAAAGAAAAAAAAGAAAAAACAAAACAGAGTCACGTGACTCAAGCTAAAAAGTTTGAAGGGAAAAAAAAGGGCTTATGCCTTAGAGATCAAAAAACAGAGAAACACACGCACTGAATTACGAGAGGCAGTAGAAATTTCACGAAAATTATAGGGTTCTTCACAACTCACTTATTCTTGAACTCAGGTATATAAAACTCCTTATTGTCAATTACTCTACAGTAGTATTAGGTAAGAATTGAATAGTTAATTCCCTTCTTTCTCTATATCAACAGTAAAGTTCCGTGTTTAGGTGCGAAAATTTGAAATTTATTTTAAATGCATTGGTTATTGTAGAATCGATTGTTTGACTGGTGTCAATTGGACTGGGTCCTACGTATTGGCTCGAGAAGTTTTGAGGTGAGTTGGTATAACCCTTTTCTAAAGTGGCTTAACTCACAAAAGCACGCATACAGGGTATTTGATGAATTGCTTAAAAGAGTTTATATTTACTTAATGGCAAAATACCTTAAACCACCCCTAAACTTGGCTCAGATTATTAGTATCCTCCACAAACTATGCCCGGTCTTAATTACCCCCCTCAACTTGGCTTTTTGAGAGTCAATACCCCCTTAGACGCTGATATAGCAAAAAGTGTGGGTGCATTCGCCTTCCACGTGGATTTTTCTGTATATGTGGCTTTTTTGAAAAATAAAATATATTTTTACTTTTTTAAGAATATTAATTTTTTAGATAATTTTTTTCGAATATAATTTATAATAAAACTTGGATAGAACTACATTATTTAGGCTAAATATTTTTATTTTTCCAAAAATAATAAAGTTTTAGTTAAATCTTTTTTTGAATTTGACCTGAAAATAAAGATTTATACAATTGAAATAAATAGTCAAGTTATCTAAAAAGTTATAAAAAAATACATAGTTTGAAATTAATTATATTGGCTATAATTTTTTATATAGCTCTAAATTACGGTGCTCTAAAAATATTTTTTTTTTTACAAATTTTATTCTAAAAAAGTAAAAATACACAGTTGAAATAAATAGTCATTGCATCAAAAGAAGAAATAAAAAGAGTGTACAATTGCAGTATAATGCAAGTGATTCGTTTTATTTATTGCAATTGTACACTCTTTTTATTTCTTCTTTTGATGCAATGACTATTTATTTCAACTGTGTATTTTTACTTTTTTAGAATAAAATTTGTAAAAAAAAAAATATTTTTAGAGCACCGTAATTTAGAGCTATATAAAAAATTATAGCCAATATAATTAATTTCAAACTATGTATTTTTTTATAACTTTTTAGATAACTTGACTATTTATTTCAATTGTATAAATCTTTATTTTCAGGTCAAATTCAAAAAAGGATTTAACTAAAACTTTATTATTGTTGGAAAAATAAAAATATTTAGCCTAAATAATGTAGTTCTATCAATGTTTTATTATAAATTGTATACGAAAAAATTATCTAAAAAGTAATATTCTTAAAAAGGTAAAAATATATTTTATTTTTCAAAAAAAGCCACATATACTAAAAAATCCACGTGGTATATGAATGCACCCACACTTTTTGCCACATCAACGTCTAGGGGGGTAATGACTCTCAAAAGGCCAAGTTGAGGGGGGTAATTAAGACCGAGCATAGTTCGGGGAGGATACTAATAATCTGAGCCAAGTTTAGGGGTGGTTTGAGGTATTTTGTCTTCCTTAATTGGAGCGAGTGAGTACCTATTAACTTAGAATTGTTCTAACAAAAGTTTAGATGATTTATTACGATATATGTGCATAAATTTTCAGATTTTTGTGTTATTCTTATAGGCTATTTTCATGTTGAAAAATTATGAAGAAGCAAGAATTTTTAGAAATACTTTTACATGTTTATTTCATTCTTATGTCATGTTTTACATTTAAGGATACCAGCATGAGCACGTACATGATGTTCCAAAAAGAAAAGATTTAGACTTGAAAAGTCACAAGAAGAAGTTTTAGAAAGAAAAGATTTTTGGGAGTATCTTTTATTCTGAGAAGGGGTCATCGTCCAGGCCGAGGGTCCTGACCAAGGCGTTGACTTCCTGAAACTACTTGTGCTAAAGTAGGGAGCACACGAGTCGAGGGTCTCGTTGCTGAGAATTTACTTAGCTAGGCTAAGGTATGCTACATGAGCGCTGAGAACCATGAAGCAAGTGGCACCTCGTAGATTGGGCCTATTCGATCAGGCTGGGATCGAACCCGTGCCGATCACACGGTGAATGAGACAGAATTAAGTCAGGATAGTTGGAACTCCCAAAGTATAAAGAGAAGTATTTTTTTTTAGAAAAAAGAAAAGAATTTCTTTTAGAATATTCATAAACTGCTATTATGCAATTATTTTAGAATTGTTCTTAGAAGCTTTATGTTTTCTATGCATTTAGATTCTTTGCTCATAATGTGTATTGTATTAAAGTTTCGTCCCCTGTCGTTGAGACTCACTGAGACGTTCTCTTTTGGGAACCTACGTTGGTCTGTGGTACAACGTAGGAACCGGTTTTGCAGGCGAGCAGGCTACAGTTTAGGACTTCCCTCCCTTCCAGTGCTATTGGTGAGCTCCGGTTTTGTTCGTGGAGTATTCCTTAGAGTCATCTTTAGTTAGCTATTTCTTTGTTTACTTAGAGAACTATCCAGGAAACCTCATGTCCTGAATAGTGCATCAGTTTATCAGTAGAGGCTTCATAAACACAGTCGGTGGGTTAAGATTCAGTTGTTTTTGATAATAACTTAGTAATATTTCATTGTTTTCTACGAAAAGTTTTGGAGTTGGTTTATTTTAGATATTTAAATTAATTAAAAGTATTTGGTTATAGTATTGCCTTATTGCATATAAAATTTGAAGTTATAATAGATTTGATAAGCGCAGATGGTTCGCTCGGTCATGTTTAGTGACCGGGTGCCAGTCCCCGCTTGTTTAGAAAATGGGTCGTGACATGCGCGCTCTTTGTTCCCATGTCTTCCTCTTTATAAGAGATGTACTAAGCTTCGTTTGCTTCTGGTATAATATAACTGATATGAGTTTGGATGAGTGTTTTCGTAGATCTCTATTGAAGGAGAAGAAATTGGAGTTATTTACGGTGTGGTTACGTAAAGGCTAACTTAGGATCAAGTGGGAACATAAAAAATTAAGAAGAAACATACCACCATAGTAGGAAAAAATGGAAACTTGGATCAAGAATATTAAGGAAATTGTCTTCGACATAACCGAACCTGCAGGCAATTGTTCAATGTACTCAACATGACTGCAGATATATCTGTCATAGGCTCCTGCATGAGATAACAAATCAAGTGTCACATTTCTTTATCCAAATAGAACGAAGTTAAACAATCTCCGAACCAAAAAAAAAAAAGAGCAACATAGTTACTGAGGTTAAGAACAACCTCATGCAAAGCATCTAGCAAAGACTGCATTATATGGTCTGACAACTTTGTGAAATATGTCTCACTTGCACCTTGTGCGATCCCTTTCTCAACAGCCAGTTTAGCAGAACGCAACAAAATATACATGGCTTAAACAGCAAAAATTTAGAAAATTGCTTCAGCAGTTGAAAAATTAGAAAATTAAAAACCATACGAAATCAAGAGAATTCTCACAATTAACAGCACATTTCCTGAGACCATTGTGGGTATAGAATTTCAGAAGTGGAATAAAGACTGAAACAACCTGTTTAATGCATTAAGCCATTGATATGACCTGTTTAATTTGACATCACTGAACAGCACATGACAAAAAGGAAAACATGCAGATGATCGTTCATGCCAACCTGGGAAACCCATGGGTAGAAGTCTCCCTTTAATGTCTCAGCGAAGCGGCATAGCATAAAACAGGCTGTAACTTGGTTCCGCTTCACAGAGATGGTTATAGCAGGTTCAAGTTGAGCACATTGAATAATAAAGGGCATGACTTTATGGATATCAGGAAGAAAATCCTGTCCTAGGCAATCGCAAATTGCAGCACATGCCTGCAATGAAATTAAGAAAATAAAAAGAGGCCAATCTAGAAAGAAATTTGATCTTAAAATTAAGTGATTTACACGTACCCTTAGCAAGTATTCAGTTGGAGAATCATCCGCCTTCGCTTGTATTCCTTGTAATGATATCATAATCACTTTGATGACATTTAATGACAACAGGAAAAAGGAAACTAATAAAAAGTAAGCTCTATATTCTGAAATGACCAAAGGAAAATAAGCTCACACCAGCACAGGCCAAGACAAGAAAAAGAATGCCAAGAGATAGCGGAGAGATATCACCGTCATACGTTTTGTTGCACATAATTGTTGAAAGAAATAGTAACTCAAACAAGAGTAATCTATAGTATGGTTTGACTACGGTAAAGCCATGAAACAAAGCATAACAAATGAAACAAGAACGACGCAACCCCATCGATGGCATCTATATACGTGTTCAGTATTCCATGAGTAAGGAACTAAAAGAGATGTGTCCTATGAGCATGGCATCTATATATATGTGTTCAATCAATGGCATCGAAGCTCAGTACTGGGCATAGTTGGAAGAACACATGCTCTGCGCCTTCTCTAAATTTCTCCCTGCCAACAGCAGACCCAACACAGCTCATGCACTCTATCGCTCTGGCACGAAGAATGAGATCGGATTTAAGATCTGCATTTCTCAAGAAAGCTTTCAACTGTGGCATAACAGTGTCATAATAGGTCCGGAAGTATTCCTGTTTACGTATAATATATCAGCCTTCATGATGATAATTTAATCAAAAAGAGAACTTAGTCAGGAACAAAAGCACCAGTTAATACCTTAACAGATTCAGTTATACGAGACAATGCATATAATGCTTCTTGTTGGACCATTTGTTTGCCATTCTGCATTTAAAGCAACCAAATGCCGAAAAAGACATCATTAGTCTCTTGCACTTGTCAGAAGTAACATACCTCCATAATTTGGTGGCCTCTATAGTTGCACACCTGTACAAGTACAAGCAGTTTATTAACTATTCCATCTAGGTAAGGTATCAAAAAATCCGGCTTGTTGGACACAAAGAAGAAGGATAGAGCTCCAGCAGCAGATGCCTATAAAAATGCCAAAAAGGTAAAAGGACCAAATTAGTTGGCATCAGCAACTGAATGGATTCACATCTACCAAATCTTTAGGCTTATGCTTATTTCCAAACTTTATTTACGGGTGCACTTTAGATACCTTACTTGACATTTAGTAATAATTACTTCCTCTATAATCTCATAGTATATTACAATCATTCACCGTTCTTGTAAGTCAGATGAGAGATCTTATTGCAAATAAATAAAGTCACAAAATAGATTTTTCAGAAATACACTGCTGAAGCCAATAAATGTTTGTATTACAAAATTCTAGAAGGAATGTTACACAATACATCCTTAATTTGCATCATGTTGCAGAAAAAAAAAAGATTGTTGAGGACCAACTGGGAACAAGTGTTGCGACTAAGCAAATGAAGCAATATATAGTGAAGAGACTTCTTAGAGTAATCTCAAAATTACATCAAGAAATCAAGCAGAATGCAATAAGATGAGTGGATCAATAAAGAGCCAACTCCGACAGTTGTGGAATATTTAGTTTTAAGCCCAAGATTCTTAGGAATCAGATATACTAGAATATAAAAGGTATATTAGTACTCAATTATTATCTTTATGGGTGAAAATAAAAATTAAAGGGGTAGACCTAGGCAAGGTTAAAGAACTTCAACTGTATGGTACATGAGACCACCTTGTAGACGTGCAGCAAGAACAAAAACTTTTGTTAGTCGTTTCATGTATCAATGATCATCTAATCTTCTTTTAGCTGGCAACTATTCTTTGGGAAACTTGCAGCATCCCTGAATAGTATATATCACATAGGACAAACCTGCACTCGTGGATGAACATGATCCATAGTTGCAGCTAATGCAGGAACTACTTGGTTATGGTATTGTTCTTGAAAATCTGGATGGTAGACAGTCGACAACATGTCAATTGCGCAGCAAGCAGCCCATCTGACTCGAGGATGAGGATCTTGGAGACAATTTAAAACCTTTTTCACCGGTTGCTCCAGATCCTTAATCATCACCTATTATAGCAAAAAGAGTCATGATTTCGAGGTACGTAATTGCCTAAGAAAAAAAAATCAAAAAGAAAACTTTAAATAATCAAATGGTGTAAAGCATAGTGGTAGAGTAATAGGGGGCAAAATATTATCTTATACATTTAAGCAGTTTGCCAGAAAAAAACACCTCTAAAATGCTACGAGTTGAAAAAATATTATATCCCTTATAATCAAACCATATAGCCATAACGAATACGCAACTAATATACAAAGTACCTGCTTTGAGCAACCTTTAGCAATCTGAGCAAGTGCAAAGGGAGCTGCATGACGCTTCTCCCACTCTGGGGCATCCCAGTAAGCAGACAACTGCTCTTTAGCAATATGAACAAAAGACTTACCTCCTAATGCACGAGAAACCGTTCTAAGAAGTGCACACTAAAGCCGTGATTACTTGTAGCCCCTGTACTATCATACTTGGTCTCGGCACTATGCCAATCGGGGTCATCATTTGTATCAGCTAATAAATTCACTAAAACCGTTAAACATCTAATAAACGAGAGCAACCTCTTCATCATCCCAGGTGTCTTCTCCCAGCTTGCCTCAACCAAAGTTACCAAAAATTCAACCGCCCCCTGCCTCGTCCCCTCTTGCAATTTCTCATCCTCTGCTATATCCAATATTGAACCCACAACAACCACTAGTTGTCGCCTCAAGAACCTAGGCTCATTCTTCGCCAAGTCCTTTAAAAATGCCATCACGTACCATGATGCATCCTCGTCCCCACCCCTGCTCAATGTGTCACCCAACGTCCTCAGCACACCTGGCAATAGATCTTGAAATTGCTCCTTTTCATTTGAGCTCGATACACACTGAATGAAGTTGATCACAGCTTTTGCGGCCGCAATCCTCACATTGAGATCGAGGGTATCATCATTCAGTGTATTTAGGAATACTGAGTGTAGATCTTTTTCCCAAAGGACAATTTTTTCGCCTCTATGTCCAGCTAGTTGCGCAAGTATTAAGAAAACCGACTTTTTCAAAAGTTGTTTGAACTAGAATTAGTGACACATTGGTACAAGAAGGGCAATAACTCAGGCCAGTTGTTATCCGGAAGAGATGAAGCAGCCAGCTTATAAACAGTGAAACGAAGCTCTCCAATGATGAATTCTGATTCTTCTTGGTTCATACAATCAAGGATCATACACTTGATGCTTGATTGAGTGGAGACACTTAGTTTGTGCCAAGTGCATAAGTCGTCATCTTTAAGCAACTTGTTTAAGAGGAGAGCACACTCTTGACGGGTATAAAAGTTGTGGGACTGGCCAAGATAGTCAACAAGCTTAAGTGCAAGGGATTCTGGATCCTTCTGCCTCATCATGTTAAATATGGACTTAGCCTCCGAATCATTATCCTCGGAGCTGTCTATGTGATCATAAATAAATGTTTCAAATGGCTCTGAGTCAGGCCCAAGAATAGCCTCCATATCGGCCTTCTGTAACTGAGTAACCTTGCTATCCATTACAGTATATATTAAGATGACGAGAGAGAGAGAGAGATGACTACAGAGCTGTGACAAATGAAAGAGATTGAGAGACAACTATGGAGTTGTCAGAAAACTGTAATATATATTAAGGTGAAAATTATAGATACCTCCTCCAACAATGTACTATAAATATTAAGGTCAACACCCTTTTTTGTTTTAAAAGATAATAAAAAGGTCCCCCGGGCAAGCCTATCAGCCACTATTTTAATACAATATCCCAATATAAGCGTATTGAATTGTATCGCATATATTGTTACTTTAATATAATGTATAGTTTGATTGTTACTTAAAATTAAAATTTTACTGTATCGTATTATTAAATTCATTATTATGCAACAGAAAAGTGTTATCATATGTAACAGCTGATTTGATAATGTTTTTAACGTGGAAATATCAAGGTGGGAAAGGGTGAAGATTATAAATACCCCCACCGAGCCCAAGATTATAGTAATATGTTAAGGTCAACTCCCCTCCTTTACCTGTTTCCAAAATTATAGAAAGACCCTACATAAAACAACAATCGATAGTAATAAGACAAATGAAGTAAATAAATAGTCAAAACAGCATAACCTCTTCAGCAGCGTTTTCTCGCAAAAATCATTCCCGGGGTGAAACGACATGGTATGAATCACAAATTCCAGAAACTCTTCACAACACTAAACGACATTGTCTTAGTACCAAATCAGCTAGCATGAGTGACCTCTGACTTCATTCTAGAAACTCGAGTCGATTGAGCTCCATATTTGATCGGATCCGACCAGTGAAGAACTCGTCGGCGTCAATCCTTGGCCTCATCACCGCCGTCGACCACGGCGCCGTGAAAAGTAAATATTATAGACTCCTCCTCCGAGCTATTATATATTATCGTTAACTCAACTTATTATTTCCAAAATTATAAATTACCCAGAACCAATTTTCTAGTAACTGCCATTTCTGTTTAAATTATTTACTTTAACTTAATAGCCCTTCAAAAATTCTGTTATTTTTAATATAGTTTTAACACCCACACGCAAAATAAAAGAATATTTTTATGGAAGTTTCAGGGGTTAAGCAAATTATTGTCGCTGAAATAAGTGCTACTCAAAAACTTCAGATGATATGTATGGGACATGAAAGGTTATAACTTATAATTACATCATCTAATAAAAGTTAGGGGCAAACTTGTCTCTTTGTGTAATAACATATTTTCCTTTCATAAATATGAAGGGAGGATGCCTATGTAAATAAAGTCCAAATTTCACTTATTTATAATTCTCTTCTAAGTAGTTTCACTAAGAGCCCGTTTGGGCATACAAAATTTTTAATGTTTGGTTATCAAGTTCAACCCCTTTTTTTCAATTTCACTTGAAAATGTATTTTCACTAGTTTTTAATTTTATAAATTTATCTTATATTTTTAAAAATTAAACAATAGCATTTTCACTTAAAAATGCATGCCCGTTTGCATCTTCTGTGTAGTGAAGTAAAGCAGAATATGATAACAGTTAAACAATAGCATGTTTGATTATTTATTTCAAGTAGGATAATTAAAATAGGGCGATTTTGATATTTTTTATAAGTTATGGGGTGTAAATCATATTTCATGATTTTGCAAAAAGAGACATCCAAATATGTTGCAAAAATTATAACCAAACATTAACTTCATCTTCAATTCAGATTTCAAATTTGAAAATTTATTTTGAAATTCATGTCCAAACGCCTATTAAGATATAACTCAGATGAAGATTTGAGAATGGTTATTGTTTGTAATTCTCTTATATTCACCAAAAATTTTATCCAGTTCTTGATGAACCCTCATCATCCAATGAATATGTAAGAATTAAGTAGTCTAAACTATTTGTATCAAAAGAAGACTATTTTATATTCATATTTCTCAAAATACCACGAGAAATAATTCAACAATAAACACTTTCAGCCAATGTTATTATCGACTTTGCACGAAACTATATTATCTTTTTGAGATAAAACGAGGTGAATTGATACGAAATTATCAGCCCTATGTCTAACAGCGTTGCTGTGAATTATTATTTAGGTCAACTCCCTTTTTGTTTCAAAAACTATGAAGTTATCCACTGGGAACCAACTTTCTATCTTAGACAGTCGATAATGGAAAAGGATGTCAACGGACAATGATCTAACGTGATGAATGATGATAGTAACATTTGATCAATCATCTGACGTGCTTTATATTAGATATATTCTTAAGTAATTGTCATTTCTCTTTTATTTATTTAGTTGAAAATTTCATGTCATTAAAAATATGCTCTATTTTATAAAATTTAAATATGTGATTATAGTAAAAACAATCTGAACCAATAAAAGGAATATCTTAAAACTGATTATAAAGTTCGTGTTGAATGTGAGGTGTAATCAACACTTCTATGGGCTTTACTTTAACTATACCTACTAGGCTACTACGCTTTCTTTCATATCCAAAGGCACAATTAATGGAGTGCTGAACTTGAAATCTTGGATCAAATGAGCAATTGTAAGGTGTTCTACAATCGTCTTCTAAGGTAAACTATAAC
The DNA here is from genome assembly GCA_005239525.1 of Nicotiana knightiana. Lineage (NCBI taxonomy): Eukaryota > Viridiplantae > Streptophyta > Magnoliopsida > Solanales > Solanaceae > Nicotiana > Nicotiana knightiana. Next base: position 41,905 of record MDKJ01235543.1, on the reverse strand, counting down.
ACTGGAGAATTAGGCTTTTTCTCCCGCCTCAGCTTTGCGGATGGAACAAGGGCGAGAGCGCAGCACCCACGCTCTATGTTTTTTTCTAGTTTTCTCTCTAACTCGATCACGTAGATGTAGGGATTTGATCTACCAAATGTAGGATTGGTTGCCAGAACGATATCCATTGTCTACGGTCTCAATAATACGTGTTTATCAATCACCCGCTTACCACTAGGCGAGTACGAAAAGGAGTAATATGTTCAGGGTTCTTCCTACATCCATTGGTAGAAAAGGCAAATCGCGTACTGCTTCTGAAGTCTAAAACGATCAAACAATTTTCATTTATGGTCCTCCCAGATCATCTCATATTATACTATATATACACACAGCCGAATGGGAACAACTCATAGGGTTGACCACGCAAGTGAAATTATGTCGTCAAAAATCTCCCTAAATAGAATTTATCGGAATTTGACCATATGTTAGAATCTCAATTCATAGCAATAACAAATATTCTAGTCCCCTTATCATCACGAGCTCCACGAGGTATTATGATTGGCCCAAGTACGTATAATCCAAATGCTTCCTTAACAATAGTCCGGGGGCGAGATAGAAGTCTAGATACGGGTTCAGCAGAATTACAATATTAAATCTAAATCAATACTTGTGTTCACTTATTAGCATTTGAAGTCATTGTTCTAAAATTCAAAACCCAAGAAAAAGTTATGGCTCCACCTCTAACAATAGCTCGAAGGTATACCAATTTTTTTATATCACTCTCTTCTACCCATTTATCTCTACCAACGTCCATGTCTAGTTCTTGTACTTCCTCCATGACGTGCTTTATCGTTTATCAATAATGTCATTGTCCAATTTATGTGAAGAACAAGGGTACCCGTTGCATCCAAGACCATATTCAAAGAACGATAATTAATTAAACCAAAGCAAATTATTTGTCAAGTCATGAACAGAAAAGAATCCAGTGTACCAGTTTAACCAAACAGAACGATTGAATATATTCAAGTGATGGGAGTGTTGTTTCTTTCAAGTGGAGCCATGCACATGAACGATAGATTTGGACAGCCTTCAGTGTCTGGTAAACTGGCTCACCAAGACTCGAGGAAAGGGGCTCACACTTAACTGGGATTTAAACCAAAGATGTCCAATTACTCATATGCCTCAACCACTCAACCATCTCTTTGGGGACTAATTTAACCATAAAGAATGAGAATGCAGCAGAGAATTACAAAACTCGAAATTGCTAATGAGGAACAATTTTGATCTTGTCCCTCTCACAAATATCTTCTCTGCAAACCAATTCACTTGACTCCAGCACCCAACTAGAACCACACTAAAGTTGACACCTTGAAAGCAAACTGCAAAGCTGTTACGCCAAAAAACACATACTAGAACTACAGTGAATGTTATAACTCATCTAGAACTGTACCTCCAAGCAGAAGGCAGCTTCCACTTTAGCAACATCAAATGTCACTGCTATAGAAATTGAAAAAGATTGGTAATCTTCCCACTTAGAGGCAGCAAATACTCCATAAGCACCAACATAAATTTCACTACTGACCAAGTTAAGGTGGAGGAACAAATAAATTGGTAACCAACCAAAAGAAAGATAACATAGAAGAATAACCACAGTGCAATGCAATGCTGAATACATACAGGACCAATCGGATCGCTGATTTTGAAAGTAAAAGTAAAAGTAGTAAACAGACAGAAGAAGAATTAACCAAATTAGCCATCCACCCAACCGCTTAAACTAAAAATAGTCAGTGGAGATATAATATATGCATAATTTATATATTATGTGTGAATAATTATGTATAATCAAAGTATAAAACTATGTATATGGCTAAAAAAAAGTAAACAAGGAATGAATTTGGACGGCTATTTATGTAAAGATCCCTAAACAGAAACCATCAGTCACCTCTTCCGTCACAGTTCTGTAGCTGCAGATCAAGGGTATATGTTCTTCAATTTTGGACTCAGTTGGGTCATGACTCATGACTCATGCCGCAGAATATTAAAGAAGCATATGAAAGCTGGAGTTTGTGAAAAGTGGATAAAGCCATCAAGAAAATCTGGAAAATGAATCTCGCAAACATTTATTGGTGTGTATGGACAAAAAGAAACCGCAGATGATTTGATGGAATCTCAACTCCAAACCACTCCTAGGCCCTAGCAGGCTAGATTTCTACTGTCTCTATTTGGTAGGAGCAACCTGACCCCTATAGATAATGCTGATCTTTTTTTGGACTTTATTAGCTCCCTGACTTTATGTAGTCTCATATTTGGCTAACCCCCTCTGATTTTTTGTTTTTGTTAGCTCCCCAGTTTAGCATCAAATCATGTACCAGAGCTAGCACATCTTTTTTTTGTACTTATTGCACCTTCTTGATGCCAGTAGTGAAACATCTTACTTCATCAAATAAATGTAAAAAATAACTACATTAAAGGGTAACATGTCAACATATAAGGCAATTAATCAACAAATATAATAGGCAACATTATGGTTAGCATACCAACTACTTTGTGGTAACAAGAAGACAACTAATAATGTAATTACGAGGAAAGCAATAACATGCTATCAGATTGGGTCATTGGGATTACATTTGAATGATTAAGCAGTACCGTCACATGTCAGCACAAATGAGAAATTAGTACCACAGCATAAAGCTCGTAGGACCAGCAAAATTTACACATGAACGGTCTAGAGCAAAATGATACTACAGCCTAGGGTTAAGTAATAGTTAATTAAGGTTCAATCAACATGTCTCAATAGATTTTGACTTCAACAAAGAATATTAAGAAATATCTCCTATATCCTCACAAAGTGATATTCAATGCGTAGTTTGTTTGTTTGTTTGTTTTTTCTTTTTTGACAAGGTAACGTTGTGATGTAAATGCATAGGAATGGTGTAACAACATCTGACCTAATACTTTTCCCTTATGCGGTTAGTCTGGTACAGGCGGGTGGCTGAAACCAAGACACTATTCCAGGAGCTGTGTGATGATCCGACTGGTTCCCCATCTGCAGCAGAACTTATAACTACAGAAAATGCTTTGTCAAGACATTTAGCTAGAGAACTTTAGCTCATTCTAAGCTCAATTAGAATCTGTTCCGCCCTATACATGATATGTCTAATATGCTGCTGTCAGAATTCAGAAACAAAGTAGAAAGAAGATTTGTTAAACTACCTAATTCTAGACCCACAACCCAGAGTACTTTTTAACAGTAGCTAATGAGACCTACATAACCAAAACAACAAAACATAGTCTTTCATACGAGTACAGAGAATTGTTGGCATGTGTGAGAACAGATCTAAGAAAGCATAACAAATTTCAGCAAGCTCAGATATACTCTAATCACATTAAACTACAAAAGTGAAACAGCATTTAGTAAAAACCAAACATTATCACAGAAATAATTATAGAATTTTTATGTCTCCATTTTCTATTAAATAACCTAATTTCTACACCGAACAGCAGTAACACCAAAAATAAAGTAAAACAACATACAAAATGATCAAGCATCAGCACCCTCTTCAGACTTCCCTCCAAACGGATCGTGAGATGGACCGGTATCCTGACCAATATGGCGTTGCACAAGGCGCTGCAAATCAGCCATAACCTTCTGTTCACGCTTAGCCTTCTCCTCATAGTTAAACATGGCCAAGGCTCGCTTGTCTTCAGCGCTGTAAACTTGGTTTTCTTTTCTAATACGAATAGCATTCATCCTTTGATGCCTACTACCACTCATCACATACCCAAGACCCTCAAATTTCGAAATCTCATCAGCTGAAAGACCCACTTCACCTCTACGCGGAATACGCTTCCCTTGCTGAACATATTGGGCAATAGCATCACCTTCACCAGGCCTAAGTGCCCCACCATAGCTTATATGCCCTTCAGCCCTAGGCAATGGCATTGGACCAACTTGCGGCTCGTTATCCAAATTACTCTTTTTTCTTGCCTCAATCAGTTCTTTGAATTCAAGCAACTCACTATCAACTTCATCTATCGTTGTTTCATCAGCCTTGTCATTAATTCCAGCATCCCCGTCCAATTCCAAGCTCTTTTCTGGTATGTCACTATCCCCATCATCCTTCTTTTTCTTACTCTTCAAAGCGCGCTTTTGCTTCTTACTAGCATCAGAATCATCACTATCACTCTCTTGGCTTTGGCTCTTACTCTCACTACTCTCACTCTCATCTGAATAGCTTTTTCTTTTGCTTCTTTTTTTCTTACCCCTTTTATCTCTCCTTCTACTACTTTGTTTTCTCCTCGACTTCTTCCTTCGTTTTCTCCTCTCTTCTTCTTCTGAATCATCGCTCGACTCTTCCTCCGATTCACTCTCACTCTCCCTTCTCGATCTCCTACTTCTACGTCTAGACCTCGATTTCTTCCTCTTCCTAGATTTCCTGGATTCCAAATCCTCCGAGGATTCGGAATCTGAAGCCTCTGAATCAGAATCTGAGGCCTCCGATTCAGATCTGCTAAATTTCAACTCGTTTTTTGATTCATCGGCTTTCTTTACCTTCTCATCTACACTTTTTTCTACAATTTCATCAGGTTCATCGTACTCTGGTTCATTTTCATTCCTAGGTGGACTAGGTGTGCAATTCCAAATACAATTCTTCAACTGTTTCCTCAATTTCTGACGCTTTAGCCTTCGGTACTCTTCAAAATTCAAGCCTTTAGCTTTAAGCTCTTCATCCGAATCTGAATCTGCAATTTTTCCATTCTTATAATCTCTATCAAGGTAGGGTTTCTTACCACGTCCGAATCTTCTAGGCGGCTCATTTGAAGGACTCGGTCTACGGTACGAACGATCTGGAGAATATGATCGCCGACCATTTCGGCAGTTAGGTTCCTGGCCTCTATAGGGACTATATGCCGGACTACGACTGCGGCTACGGCTCCCGCTGATACTTCGGCTTCGGCTACGATTTCGGTTTCTGATAGGGCTACGGCTACGGCTTCGATAGCGGCGGCGTTGAGGGGAGTAACGGCCGCCGTCACCGTTCCGGTAGCTGCGATGCCTTTCGTCGGAGATTTCAACGGCGGAGGCGAGTCTACCCATGGGAATTAGGGTTTCGACAATTGCAAGTCGAAGAAGGTAACGCAGTTAACAAGTCGTTCAAGCAAATATAAAAGTTTTGACAAGTCGGGTTTATCTTACGATTCTTACCTCCCCATAACTCTAAAATTATCACAGAACTATTCATTTTATACCGTTTTAAGGGTGTTACTTTTTTAATAATCTTTTTCAAATGATATTTATAATAAAACTTAAGTAGAACTTAGGCTAATTTTTTTGTTTGGCTAAAATAATAAAGTTTTAGTTATTGTTATTTGAATTTGACCTGAAAATAAAGATTTATACAGTTGAACTAAATAGTCAATGCATCTAAAAAGATATAACAAAATACATAGTTTGATTTTTATTATTTTGGCTATAATTCTTTTTATAGCTCTAAATTATGGAGCTCTATAATATTTGTTTTACATATATTACCGGAAAAAGAAAAATTTACGGTTGAAATAAATAGTCAAAAGAAGAAATAAAAAGAGTGTACAATTGCAAGTTTATTATTTTGGCTATACCTTTTTATTTGGTAAAAATTAATGGAGTTGTGGCCTTTTTTTTTTACTGGTTTGACTCGAAAATAAAAATACACAATTAAAATAAATAAATATTATATCTAAAGAAAAAAATAACAAAAAATATACAACTAGTACTCCATTTATTTTTGCTAAAAGTTTTCTATTTGGCTAATGATGGAGTTCCAACCAAACTTTAACACATTTGGCCCCAAAAAATAATATGCAATTGGAAAAAATAGACATTATATCTATAGAAGAAATTAAAAAGAATAAAAGTTAGAGTCAAGTCCACATTATATATTAAAATGAAGCAAGAAAAAATACATATTTGTAACAAATAAATCATTATGTATGACAATGTAACAATTAAAAGTGAAAAAGTAACCTACTTGGAAGTTGATTTTTCAATTTTTTTCATTCTCACACACTTAAAAGAGAGTGCACCCATACTATTTGTCACATCAATGTCCAAGGAGGTAATTGCTCTCAAAGGGCCAAGTTCAGGAGGTTAATTAACATTGTGTATAGTTTAGGGGTGTAACTAATAATCCGCGTCAAGCTTAGGGTGGTATTTTGGGTGATTAAGGATATGTATAATGATGATAAGACTCTGGTGAGGACTGTGGGTGGTGACTCGGAGCATTTTCCTGTGGTGATGGGATTGCACCAGGGATCGGCTCTTAGCCCATTTTTGTTTGCCTTGGCGATGGATGTATTGTCGCTTCACATCCAAAGGGAGGTGCCTTGGTGTATGTTATTTGTCGATGATATAGTGTTGATTGACGAGACGCGTACCGGAGTTAACGCGAGGTTGGAGGTTTGGAGACATACCTTGGAGTCTAAAGGTTTTAAACTGAGTATAACCAAGACAGAATACTTGGAGTGCAAATTCAGTAAGACCCATGATGCAGGCGTAGAGGTTAAGCTTGATGCTCAAGTTATCCCCAAAAGAGCGAGTTTTAAGTATCTCGGGTCTATTATCCAGCATGGTAACAGGGAGATTGACGAAGATGTCACACATCGCATCGGAGCGGGATGGATGAAGTGGAGGCTCGCTTCTGGTGTTCTATGTGATAGGAATGGGTCGTTAAGACTTAAGGGTAAGTTTTATCGAGTGGTGGTTCGACCCGCTATGTTGTATGGGGCTGAGTATTGGCCAGTCAAGAACTCCCACGTGCAGAAGACGAGAGTAGCAGATATGAGGATGTTGAGATGGACGTGTGGGTGTACCAGAAGAGATGAGATTAAGAATGAAGCTATCCGGAACAAGGTGGGAGTAGCCTCCGTGGAGGACAAGATGCGGGAGTCGCGGCTGAGATGGTTCGGACATGTTAGGAAAAGAAGCATTGATGCCCATGTCAGGAGGTGTGAGAGGTTGGCCATTGAGAGCTTGAGAAGGGGTCGAGGTAGGCTTAAGAAATATTGGGGAGAAGTGATTAGGCAGGACATGGTGCTGCTTCAGCTCACTGAGGACATGACCCTTGATAGGAGGGTGTGGAGGTCGAGGATTAAGGTAGAAGTTAGTGTAACGACCCGACCCGTTATTTTGAGCTCTAGCGCGTCATTCAACGATTTGAGGACATGAGCAGCTTCGGTTCAGGTGTTATGACTCGTAGGCACAGTCGGAATTGAATTTCGGGAAGGTCGAAGTCAATTTCGAAGGAAAATTCTCATTTCGGAAGCCTTAAGTTAGAAGAATTGACTAAGATTGGATTTTTGAGTAAACGACCTCAGATCAGGATTCGAAGGTTCCAGCAGGTTCGTATGATGATATCGGATTTGGGCATATGTTCGGATCGGGTTTTGGATGAACCGGGAGCGTTTCAACGCTTATTGTAGACGTCAGCATTTTAGAAAGAATTTCATAAGTCTGGGGTGCAGTGCATTTCAGTGATATCGATGTCCGTTTGGAATTCCGAGTCTATGAATAGCTCAGTATGGTGATTCTGGATTGTGAGCGCGATCGGAAGTGAATTCGGAGGTTCGTAGGTTATTTGAAGTCATTTGGCTAAAGATAGAAATTTGAAGGTTTTTGAGAAATTCGACCGGAAATGAAAATTTTGATATCAAGGTCGGAATGTGATTCCGAAAGTTGTAGCAGGTCTGTAATGTTGAATGTGACTTGTGTGCAAAATTTGGGGTCAATCGGACGTGATTTGTAGGTTTCGACATCGAATGTAGAAGTTTGAATTTTCAAAGTTCATAAAGCTTGAATTGGAGTGCGGTTCGTAGTTTCGGCGTTGTTTGATGTGATTTAAGGCCTCGAGCAGGTCCGCATTATATTTTGGAACAGGTTGGTGTAATTGGATGGGGTCCCGAGGGGCCTCGGGTGGATTCCAGGTGGTTAACAGATCTAACTTGAAGTTGAGGAAGAGCTGAAGCTGCTGGTCTCTGGTATGACCGCACCTGCGATGCTTTGGTCGCAGGTGCGGAACCGCAGAAGCGGCCATAAGGGTCGCAGATGCGGGAGTGGACTGGAGATGGGGGAGCCTCAGGTGCGGGCGCACAGGTGCAAGACTGGAGGCCGACAGAAGCGGAAAAGGCGCTGATGCGAGTGGGGTTCCACAGAAGCGGATGCGCAGGTATGGGCGAGGAGACCGCATGTGCGAAAGTGCTTGAGGCAATGTGTTGTTTTAAAAACGGGAAATTGGCCATTCTTCTCCTATTTTCATTTGGTGTGGGCGATTGTGGAGAGCATGAAGGGGAGATTTTCTTCAAGGATCACAAGGTAAGTTATTCCAACTCATTTCAAGTTAAATACATGGTTTAGGTACGGATTTAAGTGTGGGAATTTATGAAAATTATGGGATTTGGAAGAAAACCTAGAATTTGCATTTTGGGATTTTGCGCACGAATTTGAGCATGAAAATTTGAGTAAATTATATATTTGAGTTAGTATGACTATGGGTAAAGTTTATCTTCGAGAAATTTTGGAATCCGGGCACGTGGGCCCGAGGGAAATTTGGTCAACTTTTCGAGCGGAATTGGGAATTTATATAAATTGAATTATCATAAGCATTAGAGTATATTTTCATTGGTTTGCCCGTTATTTGGATAGTTTTGGGGCGTTGTGCATCAATTGGAGTCGTCGGAAGGGTTTGGAGACCGGTTATGAATCTTCGGAGCGAGGTAAGTTTCCTTTTCTAACCTTGTGAGGGGGAATTGTCCCCATAGGTGAACTAATTGAATAAGTGCTACTATTTGTGGGGGCTACGTGCACACGAGGTGACGAGAGTCCGTGCGTAGCTACTATTATGCTTGTGTTTGGGTAGGATAGGACCCACTAGCATGCTTTACTTGTAATTTTGTTAATGAAATTAGACTGTTAGTATTATCGAATTAGTAATTGAATACTTAAGAAGGTTAAAGTTTATTTTCCTTAATCATCTCGAAATAGAATCAACTTTCCTGAGATAATTATTTTCCTGATAAAGCATGTTTTAATTGACGTACTTGTCACCACACTGATTAATTTATAATATTTAAAACCTTATCGAATTTGGAAAATGAATTTTCAAAAAATATTTAAATATTATCTTCATGTCCATTTAAAGAGAATTTTATCACTTCCTGGAGTAACTGTATACCTGATAAACTGTGAATTTATCGTGTGTATATGTGTATCTATGAGTACCTGAGTCACATGTATGATTCGCTAGCAGGGTAACTCTATTATTTATATATGACCGCGTCGCATGATCGATTCGCGAGCGGGGTAATAGATGCATTTATGATCCGCACCGTTCGACCCTTCGGCAGTGCACATTTTATTATTATTGATCTGCACCGTTCGACCCTCGGCATTTCTTGCGCATGATAATTGTTGCATACTTTATGTGATTATTTCCTGTTTTACTGGCCTGGAATTATAAATTTTCAATTGAAATGACGAGGATTTAAGGTATTAAATGTGAAAGAAGTTGCTATTCCTCATCACTACTTATTAAATTACCTATGATATTCATGCTTAGTGTCGCCCTTGATTCTTACTAAATTGACCTCTAGCAAGTGTCAAATTCGACCTCTCGTTACTACCTCTTCGAGGTTAGGCGGGATACTTACCGAGCACACGTTGTTTTCGTACTCATGCTACACTTGCTGTGTATTTTTATTGCACAAGTACACTCATATCTAGTGGCCCTGCTTGATGCAGTGATGTAGCTGACTTAGAGACTTAGACGAGCTGCACCATCCGGAGACGACCGCAGCCAGCAGAATCTCCCTCATTTTTTAGATTCCTTGTCCAGTTTGTACTCCGGACAAGTATCGTAGTATATGTATAATTCTTAAAAATTTGCTCATGCACTTGTGACACCGGGTTCTGGGATATGGTATTTTATTAAAAATGGATTGTTAAACTATCGTATTTACTTAGTAGAATTGTATTCGATTATTATGTAATGAAATGAAAAGTAGAAATTTCCAAATACTCCATAGTCTGATAGATCTTTTGAAGAACTGATTAATCGGACTTTTGGTCAACCGGCCGTGGAAGCTTTTACTAAAACAACATTTAACTTAACCATTAATGATTGGCTTGCCTGACAGTGGTGTTCGGCGCCATCACGACCTTATAAATTTTGGGTCGTGACAGTTAGTAGGTAGTTTATAGTGTTCACTGATAGGCTTAGTAGCATGCATGTCCCTTCGTATTCTTAGATTTTTATTATGTTATGTGATTTTGTTCGCCTCAGGTATTGTATTCTCTGTTGCTACTATTTGGTACTATTTATCCTTTATCTCTCCCTTTTTTCTCTTCCATCTTTCTTCCTTCCTTGCTTCCCTCTTCTTCTTCTTGCCCTTCGTGAGCCGAGGGTCTATTGGAAACAGTCTCTCTACCAGCATTAGGTAGGGATAAGGTCTGCGTACAGACTACCCTCTCCATACCTCGTATGTTGGAATCAAACTGGGTATGTTGTTGGGCATATTTTACACATCATACCTTAAATTTATTCTTTTGCATAACAAAAATATAGTATAAAATATATATTTTTTTCCTTTCAAATTATTCAATAAAAATAAAGATTAAAAGTGAAGTTAAAGAAAGACAAGCTTAAAACAAGTAGACAAATACGCCTTATTTCTTTTGTAGCCGTTCATTGCTTAGTTTCAGCTTTCTCTGTCTTGTTCATCATTGTTTTATGTAAAAAAATCGAATAAAAGGAATTGAATGGCATGAAATAGATAAAATTCATGCATCTAATGGCGAAGAAAGGCATTTTTGAAAAGGATGCATATATGTTTGTACTAAAATAGGACAAAATAAGATTTAATACATAAGTAACTAACGTAGTCATTTAAATATTGCAATATTGTTTAGTTACACAAAAGATGAAAGAAGCAAGATTTGAACTAGACGAAAAGAAATATCCTGCTTTGGCATTAGATAAACAACAATAACAACAATATATTCAGTGTAATCTAACAAGTGGGGTATGAGAGTAATATATACACAGATCTTACTCCTACCATCAAGAAGGCAGAGAGAAACTATTTTCGAAAAACCCTCGGCTTAGGAAACATAAAAGAAGGTGGCAACAAACATACCAATTAAAAAATCGAAGCAAAAATACAAAGATACAAAACTAAAACTTAGTATTGTAATCAGAAGACCATAACAAAAGCAACAACAAGTACACATAGAAGTCAAAAAATACATAAATACGAAAATATTCTTTCAAAATATTGGAAACAACATCTGGAGATATTTCAAGTAAGTGTTTGTTTTGCAATCTAATATATTATTTTAACTTGGGAAAAGGGTCTGATTTACCCTTATACTTTGATAAATAGTATACTTTTAACCTATATTATACTATTGGTCCATTAAAAACTTTACTGTTAACAAAGTGAAAACAATTGTCCCTATTTTTAACGGAAGTCCATTGTGGCAAGGGCCAATAATTAAAATCCAATGTAGCGTGACATTTTTGGCGAAATGAACGACACGTGACATGTCACCTCACCAAATTTTACTTTTTCCTTTTTCACTCTTTTGCTCTTTCTTATTCAAAGTATTTTCCTTTCATTACTGATAATTTTAACCCATTAATACCTAATTAACGTAAAAGACATCAATAACTATAATCTTAATCAACACTAGAACCCACCCACCTTCATCCCTCTATTTAGCCAGAAATAAATCATATTTTTTTCACTCCTTTTCTATATAACCAAGAAACCATTGGAGAAGGCAACCAAGGAGAAAATCGTTAGTTTAAACTTTGATGTCAAAAGTACCATTAAATTTGGTGGTTGAAAGTGAATTTGGGGCTCACATTTAATGGAAACTGCTGCAAAATTAAGCTTTGGTAAGAGATTGAACTAATAATACATTTTTCTAGATCTTCAGTTGGGTGTTCATAAACGTTGTTCGATACTTTAGATCTAGTGGTTCTTTTTTTATTTGGAAGCCTTATTTCTGAAGACGGAACGAAAAACTCTGCTCAAAAGTTGAAATCTGACCGAAAAAAATGGTGGTTGGCGAACCTAAGCTTTCCGATCAACCAAAAGGTTTCCTCAACTTTTAACCTAAATCTGGCCGGAAAAAATGGTGGCTGGCGAACCTGAGCTTTCCAATCAACCAAAAAGTTTCCTTAACTTTTAACCTACTTCATTTTCCTTTCTTTTCCTTCATTTCGTTTAGTATCAAATTCACCAACAAATTTCTCCCTCTCTCTATAGGAAAGAAACAAAAAAAAAACAACGAGAAGAAGCCAATCAAAGATGGCGTGGAAGGGAAGATAGCAGCGACCTGAAAATAGAAAAGAAAGAAGAGAAAGGACGAGAAAAATAAGAAAAGTCTGGAATGAAAGAAAATATTCAGAAGTGATAACTAATATAATTAATTATATATCATCCAATCAAAGATGACACATGTAGAGTTTGAAACAAGAATTCTTGCCACAGTGGTCTTCCGCTAGAAATAGGGGCAATTGTTCTCACTTTGTTAAACAGTAAGGTTTTTAATGGACCAATAGTATAACTGAGGTTAAAAGTATACTATTTATCAAAGTAGAAAAGTAAATCAGACTCTTTTCCCTTTTAACTTCAAACCTGGAATGGAGAATTAATATATTGCAAAATGGGTCTGAGGACTATTTTCAAGTACACTGACAAAACTTAAACCTTTTTCTAGTGAAATTTAATAAAAGAAGAGTATTTGAAGATGAAGTTAAAAAAAAGAAGCTTATGATAAAAAATAAACGATGTTTTGAATGTCTTCAAAACCTTTTGTTTTGTAGTTTAGAACAAAAGAAGTTTGTAAACTCATTAAAAAGTATTGTTGGGAATAACGAAAAATTAATTTCTAATAATGAAGGCCGGAAAACTCTACTTAACGAGTATTAATTAATAGACTTACTTATCAAAAGTGTCCTAGCTCAAAATACTCAGCTAACGAAGTTTATTATAAAGAAGGTAATTGCTTGATATCTTTCTTTGAAAGAAAATTTGGTAACCTGTTTTTTGACCTATGCTTTTCGTTGGTCAAACCAACTAAAGTGCTTTATACTTTTCTATTACTCTAATATACAATTAAAAGAAATGAGACTGAAAGTTTAAATCGAACCCGATGAAAGAACGATCATCGTTCCACTTGTCATGGTACAACAAAATGTGAACCAACATAAACCGGATGCTTTTTTTACCAAAAACTCTACTTTAACACCTCATAAAGAAGCAAGTCCTTTACTAATGAAGGATGAATGCGTTTATCCTTCATTAAATTATGAAACATTGTGAAATAATACTCAGAGTACCAATATTGAAATATGTAAACAAAAAAAGTAGATAGAAAGGACAAGAGCTTTCTTATTGTCTTCAAGTATGTCTTTCATAAACTAAGAACATCCTATTTATAGATTTACAAATCAAAACTTAGAGTACAAAAATTGAAGAGTTATAATAATTAATTTACTAGATACATGTATAAAGAAAGGTCAACTGAATGGATATCCATATTACGTGGATTTATAACACGAAAAAGAAAATAGGCTCTTGTTAGAAAAATATAGCTAACGCTCAAACCTCACCAAGAAAAACTCTCAGATTGACACTACGCCGTCTGTGGGGATCGAACCCACGACCACGTGGTTAAAAGCCACGCGCTCTACCACTGAGCTAAGAAGGCTGCCTTGTCAGGTTGTTGATTTTTACTCTATATGTATCATTAGTTATACTGAGTTTTATATATTGATAATATTAAATAAATGTACACCATTAGTTTAAATTGTTTTAACATATTAGTTACCTTTTATCATTTTCTCAGTTAATATTTATCATAGAGTTTTATTTATAAGTGACTTGATTACGTAGAAATTACCACTTGTATTTTTTTACAACACCCTTACTCATGTCCAATACGAGCACTGTGTAAGCAGTTAAATTTTATTGATTTAAATTCAATAAAATAATTTGGATTATATATAAATATATTAGTTCAAATAAATAGTACGGGCTTATATAGCTGGTAATGGTATAAATCCAATATATAGAGATTAAATAAATAAGTCTTAATCCATTGGGCTATCCCATTTAACTAGGCTAAAGTCATGAGCCTACTTATTAGACCCAATATGTCATCCTCATAGCGGCCCAGTTTGGTACCACGTGTCAAATGACGTGGCACACCAAGTCAATTAGAAGAGTCAACATGATCGTGCCACGTGTCAAAATTACAAGGTATGTCAAAGTCAAATTAAATGGCCAATAAAACTAAACTACGCGACATGTGCAAGTGATATGTTCTGGCTATCAAATGTGGTCTTGTCACTCTTCAATCTAATTGGTCGGAAAGAGTTTATTCTCATTAAAACTCTTCCCTTCCACAACTATAAATATGGGTATTCATAAATCATAAATGACACGAGAAGTTCTAACAAGAAGCAAGAAAGAGCTTGTGGATCAAACACTGCGAATTCCTCCACAAGTTTCAAGCAATCAAGTTCAAGTTCAAGAATTGAAGTTCAATCTCGAGAACGAATCAACATTCAAGGAGTACGAGTTCAAATCAAAGTTCGTACTAACTGAATTCAAGATCATTGTTCGTGGCAACAAATATAGATTCAAGATCAAGCTCAAAGGCCCATGAATTTATTTACTGTTGGAAAGAAGAATCAGACGAATAATAGAGATTGTTCAAACTACCTGAAATAAAATACTACGATCGTTGTAATATTTTTCGGCCTCGATTATTTTCTTGACAATTTTACTGTCCACACTCTGTTATCCCAATTGTTTGATATTATGTTACACCATTTGACTAGACGTAGATTTAGTGTTATTTAAGCTTTGTCTTACGTAAGTGCTCATACAAAAATTATTCGAATACGCATCGAGAAACTAATTTTATAAGAGAATTATCATATTAAAGTTCTATGAAAAAAACGTTGATATAAGAAAAAATGTCTTGAAGACTAGTTGAAAATCACAAACAATCATCATCCTCAATTTCATCATTCTCATCAAAAAAATATTCTTCATCTGTACTAAAGTCATCTCCATTTTAATGATCAGATACATCAAAAGCTTCCAAGTCTACTTCTTCCTCGTTATTCAGAGAAGGTGGCATCAATACTCACTCCATCAATGTCTTCTCTTTTTATTCTACTGACATCATTGTCCAACTCTACTTAAAGATCTGCTTCTCCCAGTTCAACAAAGTCAATCAGTTGATACGGCTCCGTTTCATATTCTTGTTCGAGTAATCATACAAATTTTGTGGTCTTACTCTAACCACTGCATGCCATTTCTCATTTTGATCATGTTTAACATAATACACATATTGATCTTATGAGCCTGAAATGAATGGATCATTTGCGTAATGAAGTTGTGTTACATTTACACATATGAATCCATATGAATCCATTTTATGACATCTACTGTAACGACCCGGTCGGTCGTTTTGAGAGTTAGCGCCCCGATACCCTAATAACTGTCCTCCCCAAGTTTATTTTTGCTTACGAGACTTTTCGGGGTGATTAGTTGTGAATTCCGGAGAGTTTTGGGACACATAGTCCCTAAGTATGACTTTAAGCTTTAGAATCGGACCGTAGATGGAACTGTGTGAAGATGGGTCCGGAATGGGATTTTGTCGACTCTGTTAGCTCCTTTGGGTTATTTCGGAGTTAGGAGTGTGTCCGAAATGTATTTTCGAGGTTTGTAGAAGATTTAGGCTTGAATTGGCGTAAGTTAGAATTTCGGCGATTTCGGACGATAGGTGAAATTTTGATATCGGGCTCGGAATGGAATTCCAAAAGTGGCTCCAAGTCCGTTGTGTATTTTATGATGTGTGCGTAAAATTTGAGGTCATTCGGACTAGTTTTGACGTGTTTCGACATCGGTTGTGGATTTTGGAAATTTCATAAGCTCTTAGGCTTGAATCAATGCATAATTCTTGATTTTGATGTTATGTGACGTGGTTTAAAGGCTCGACTAAGTTCGAATGAGGTATTAGGACTGGTTGGTAGTTTTGGGTGAGGTCTTGGGGGCCTCGGGTGTGTTTCGGATGCTCAACGGGTTAAAGTTTGGACTTAAGAGGCATCAAATTTGCTGGTGATAGTTTCCTCCTATACGTTCGCGTGGGGATAGTCGCGAACGCGTAGGATTAACTAGTCCCAGGCAACTTTGTTCTATGCGTTCGTGTATAGGGGAGTGCGGACACGTAGGTTTGACCAAGTGATGGAACGCGAACGCGTGGACTAGGCCACGTTCGCGTAAAAGGAATAGGCGACAGGGGTTCGAGCTTAACCCTTCACAGACGCGTGGTGCTAGTCGCGTTCGCGTAGGGTTGGAATAAGCCAAGGACCGCGTTCGCATGCCCTGTCTCGCATTCGCGTAGGCCAAATTGGGCGTGTGAATTTTACCCTTCGCATTCGCGATGGTGCTTCCGCGAACGCGATGAGGACCGTCCTTGGGCAGATTTTAAAACCCAAAATCGAGGGTTTAAGCTATTTTTCACAATTTGAACTTTGGAGCTCGGGAAATTGCAATTTTTGAAGAGATTTTCACCTGGGCGATTTGGGTAAGTAATTCCTACTCGGTTTGGACTAATTTCTATGAATCTACACTTAAATCCATCCTTTAATTTCAAATTTATGGTGGAAAATTGGGGGAAATTTGGATAAAGTTCTTAGGCCAAGTTTTTGAGTTTTGATCGAGATTTTGGTATCCGATTCGAGTAATTCTTGTATGGTTAGACTCATGAGTGAATGTGTGTGCGAAATTTATAACTTTTACCCGATTCCGAGACATGGGCCCGGGGGACTTTTTCGGCGATTTTCCTAAATTCACGTATTAGCTTCGGATTTATTAGCTAGATTGATTTCTTAAAGTGATATTTACGTTATGCAATTGAATTGAATAGATTTGGGTCATTCGGAGTTGGGTACTCGTGGCAAGAACGTGGTTTCGAGTTGAGTAGAGTCGTCGAGGTAAGTGGCTTGTCTAACTCTGTGTTGAGGAATTTCCCTTAGGTTGTTTTGATATAATTATTGTGTGGGCACCGTGTACGTGAGGTGACAAGTACGTACACGGGCCATTTCTGCAAAGATCCCACTTTTCCTTAAAAAATTATACAATGCCTTGTTCTTCTATTACATCATTTCTACGTGTTTAATTGTTCATCTTGGATTAGGAAAGCATGCCTATTAATTCCATATTAAATTGCTTAATTGACACTCTATGCGCCATGTTTTGTTAGTTTCCCCTGCTTTCCTACCTGTATTTTGATGTAATGTTAGAATTGATGTTTATTTGGCATTTACTTCGCATTGCATATTCAAATTGGGGACTACAGACGTATTCTGGGAGATCCTTCCAGCACTGCGTATTTAAATTGGGGACTACGGACGTTTTCTGGGAGATCCCCCCTGTATTGCATATTTAAATTGGGGACTACGGACGTATTCTGGGAGATCACCCATGTACTGCATGTTTATAGTTGGAATTACGGGACGGTGTACCGGGAGATTCCATTGTATGATACGTTGTGCTAAGCCGAGGGCTCCATTTCTTTTACTGTCTTAGTTCAGCTTATTCACTTTAACTGTCTACTTTAGAACTTATTTCTTTTCCGTACTATTTACACTTTTTATTTATAAATCCAGTAGAGCCTTAACCTGACCTCGTCATTACTTGACTGGGGTTAGGCTTGGCACTTACTGGGTACCGAATGTGGAGTACTCACGCACTTTCCTGCACATGTTTTTCATGTGCAAGGTTCGAGTTCCCAACCACGTGGTTAGTGGTCGTCGCAACTGTTTCGAGGAGACCGTAAGGTAATTCTGCCGCGTCCGCAGAATCCTCTAAGTCACCTTCCATTCCGGTCTAGATAGAGATTTCTATGTATTTTTCTTTCCCGTTGTATAGAGCTATTACTGTATAGAAGCTTGTGACTATAATGTGAAATTCCGGGTCTTGGGAGTTATACTTGTACAGGCCGAGAGACTATGTTATGTCTACTTATATTTTCCCTTTTCTGTCTTTAATTTATCATTTTGAATTAAGTTTTTCCGCGAATTTAGGCTTACCTAGTCGTAAAGACTAGGTGTCATCACGATACCTTTCGGAGGGTAAATCGGGTCGTGACAAGCTGGTATTAGAGCGTCTAGGTTCATAGGAGTCACAAATCACAAGCCGGTTTATTAGAGTCTCTCGGATCGGTGCGGAGACGTCTGTATCTATCTTCGGGAGACTATGTAACTGTTAAGAACAATCACATTCTTTGGAATTCCCTGTTGTGCTAGTTACTCACATCTAAATTCTAAAATTCTATTCTATTATGTCTCACATATGGTGAGGACCCGTACCGGATGGACCGACGACCAGGCACCTCAGCCCCCAGCCAGAGCCGCCAGAGGCAGGGGTAGGGGTAAAGGACGAGCACTCGGTGCAGCCCGAGCTCCGACGGGACCAGCTACTAAGGAGCCCACATCAGCTCTAGTTGGATGACCGGCACAGGAGGTCCCTATTACTACTCCAGCCCTCCAAGATACCTTGGATCAATTAATAAGCGTTTTCAGCACTCTGACCCAGGCGGGATTACTCCCGATAGCTCCAACCACATCTCAGGCCAGGGGAGGGGCACAGACTCCCGCAGCCCGTACTCCTGAGTAGAGGGTCCATGTTGGGCAGATCCCAGAGTATATTTATATGCTCCCAGCGGCTCCAGCTCAGCATGATGCTAGGGTAGTTGCTTATAAGGCAGAGCAGCTCAGACTTGAGAGGTACAAGAAGTACCACCCACATATTTTCAGCGGACTAGCTTCAGATGACGCTCTAGGTTTTCTTGAGGAGTGTCATCGTATTCTCCGCACTATGGGCATTGTGGAGACGAGTGGGGTTTCTTTCACTGCTTTCCAGCTGAGGGGAATGGCTTATCAGTGGTGGCGTGCCTATGAGCTGAGTAGTCTAGATGAGGCAACTTCACTCACTTGGGCTTAGTTCTCAGAGATGTTTTTGCTTGAGTTTGTTCGTCAGAGCCTCGGGGATGCTTGGCGTGCAGAGTTTGAGCAGTTATGTCAGGGTGCTATGACTGTGTCGGAGTATGCAGTCCGTTTTAGTGACTTGGCTCATCATGCACCGGCCTTGGTTGGCACGATCAGCGAGAGTCCGACGCTTCATTGATGGACTCCACCCCGATATTCGGACCAGTATGGCCAGAGAGTTGGAGATGGATATCACTTACCAGCAGGCAATGAGTATTGTCCGGAGGATTGAGAGCATGTTAACCCGGGACAGAGAGGAGAGATAGGCCAAGAGGTCTCGAGAGACTAGCCAGTACTCAGGAGTTCGTGCACCAGCAACACGTTATGGTAGGGGTTGTGAGTCGCCCTGTTCATTCAGCTCTTCCAGCAGCTAGTGGTATTCCAACTCCTCCTAGACCTCAGGAGCCTTATTATGCACCATCAGTATCCAGTATGCCTCATGCTCGAGGTGCTATTACCGGCCAGTCCAGTAGACCAGTTCAGAGTCAACATCAGCCACCACGTCCTCCGAGGGGTTGTTTTGAGTGTGATGACCCTCACCACATGTTCAAAAATTGACCCAGAGCTAGGAAGGGTGTGTAATCTCAGACCTATCAGGCCCCACGTGCTCCACCAGGT
The DNA here is from genome assembly GCA_005239525.1 of Nicotiana knightiana. NCBI lineage: Eukaryota > Viridiplantae > Streptophyta > Magnoliopsida > Solanales > Solanaceae > Nicotiana > Nicotiana knightiana. The sequence goes on along the minus strand of MDKJ01235543.1, from coordinate 22,199 downwards.
CCTTCAGCTATTCTTCCAGCCCCAGCTGCACCTGCTCAGACAGCTCGAGGTGGAGGTCGGGGAGGTCGAGGTCGCTCTAGAAGGGGAGTCCAGGCCAGGTACTATGCCCTTCCAGCTCGTTCAGAGGTCGTCGCTTTAGATTCAGTCATCACAGGTATTGTCCCTATCTGTCATAGGGATACATCAATATTATTTGACCCAGGCTCTACGTATTCATATGTGTCTTCTTATTTTGCTTCACATCTGGGGATATCTTGGGATTCTTTGAGCTCCCATGTTTATGTTTCTACTCCCGTGGGAGATTCTCTTGTTGTGGACTGGGTATATCGGTCGTGTTTGATTGTTATCTGTGGTTTTGAGACCAGATTTGATTTGTTATTACTCAATATGGTATATTTCGATGTTATCTTGGGCATGGACTGATTGTCTCCCCATTATGCTATCCTTGATTGTCACGCCAAGACTGTGACATTGGCTATGCCAGATTTACAGAGATTAGAGTGGAGAGGTACCTTAGAGTATACTCCCGTAGAGTCATTTATTTCCTTAAGGCTCAACGGATGGTTGAGAAGGGGTGTGATGTGTACTTGGCCTATGTGAGAGATGTTAGTATTGACACCCCTACAGTTGAGTCAGTTCCAATTGTGAGGGACTTTCCTGATTTTTTTCCAGCTGATCTTCCGGGTATGCCGCCCGACAGAGATATTGATTTCGGCATTGATTTGTTATCGGGCACTCAAACCATTTTTATTCCTCTCTATCGTATGGCTCCTCCTGAGTTGAAGGAGTTGTTGCAGGAGTTACTTGATAAGGGTTTCATCAGGACCAGTGTATCACCTTGGGGTGCTCCGGTATTATTTGTGAAGAAAAAAGATGGTTTTATGCGTATGTGTATTGATTATCGGTAGCTGAACAAGGTTACAGTGAAGAACATGTACCCATTGCCTCGCATTGATGATTTATTTGACCAGTTACAGGGTGCCAGGGTATTTTCCAGGATTGATTTGCGTTCTTGCTATCATCAGTTAAAGATTCGGGAGCCGGATATCCCGAAGACTGCCTTCAAGACCAGATATGGCCATTATGAGTTTCTTGACATGTCATTTGGGCTGACCAATGCCCCAACAACCTTTATGCATTTGATGCACAGTGTGTTCCGGCCTTATCTTGATTCCTTCATCATTGTGTTCATTGACGACATCTTAGTATATTCTCGGTCCCAGGACGATCATGAGCAGCATCTGAGGACTGTGCTTCAGACTTTGAGGGAGAAGAAGTTGTATGCAAAATTTTCTAAGTGTGAATTTTGGCTTGATTAAGTGAAATTCTTAGGACATGTGGTGTCTTGTGATGGGATCAAGGTAGACCCTAAGAAGGTGGAGGCGGTGTAGAGTTGGCCTAGACTGCCATCAGCTACTGAGATCTGCAGTTTCCTTGGTTTGGCAGGGTACTATCGCCACTTTGTGGAGGGATTTTCATCTATTGCAGCACCTATGACCAGACTGACCCAGAAAGGTGCTCCGTTCAGGTGGACTGAGGAGTGTGAGGCGAGCTATCAGAAGCTCAAGATATCCCTGACTACAACTCCAGTATTGGTATTGCCTACGGGTACAAGTACCTATACAATCTATTGTGATGCCTCGAGGATTGGCCTTGGAGCGGTATTGATGCAGGACGGTAGGGTGATTGCCTACGCGTCCAGACAATTGAAGGTGCATGAGAAGAACTATCAAGTTCATGACCTCGAGTTGGCAGCGATTGTTCACGCCCTAAAGGTATGGCATCATTATTTATAGGGTGTTCCCTGTGAGATTTTCACGGATCAACGGAGTTTGCAGCACTTGTTCAAGCAGAAGGACCTCAATTTGCGCCAACATAGGTGGTTGGAGTTACTCAAGGATTATGACATCACGATATTATACCACCGGGGGAAGGCCAATGTGGTGGCCGACGTCTTGAGTCGCCGGGCGGAGAGTTTGGGTAGTTTGGCCTATCTTCTGGCAGTTGAGAGGCCCTTAGCCTTGGATGTTCATTCCTTAGCCAGTCAGTTTGTTATATTGAATCTTTCAGAGCCTAGCTGAGTATTAGCTTGTGTGGTTGCCCGATCTTCTCTTTATTACCGCATCAGAGAGCGCCAGTATGATGATCCCCATCTTCTGGTTCTTCAGGACAGGGTTTGGCGAGGTGATGCCAGGGATGTGATTATAGGAGATGATGGTGTGATGAGGATGCAGGGTCGGATCTGTGTGCCCAATGTGGATGGGCTTCGGGAGTTGATTCTTGAGGAGGCCCATAGCTCGCGGTACTCCATTCATCCTAGTACCGCGAAGATGTACCAGGACCTGAGACAGCACTACTTGTGGAGAAGGATGAAAAAGGATATAGTGGAGTTTATGGCCAAGTGTCTCAACTGTCAGCAACTCAAATATGAGCATCAGAGACCAAGAGGGTTGCTTCAGCAGATTGAGCTTCAAGAGTGGAAGTGCGAGCGGATCACCATGGACTTTGTGGTTGGACTTCCTCGGACTTTGAGAAAGTTCGATGTTATTTGGGTGATCGTGGATCGGCTGACCAAGTCAGCCCATTTCATTCCAGTGTTGACTACATACTCCTCCGAGAGGTTGGCTGAGATTTATATCAGGGAGATTGTTCGCCTTCACGGTATTCCAGTATCTATCATTTCAGACAGAGGTACACAATTCACTTCACAATTCTGGAGAGCCGCTAAGCAGGAGCTAGGCACTAGGGTAGAGTTGAGTACAACCTTTCACCCTTAGACGGACGACTAGTCCGAGCGCCCGATTCAGATTCTTGAGGATATGCTCCATACATGTGTGATGTATTTTAGAGGGTCATGGGACCGATACTTGACACTTGCCGAGTTTGCTTATAATAACAGCTACCAGTCCAGCATTCAGATGGCGTCGTATGAGGCTTTGTATGGTAGACGGTGTCGGTCTCCATTGGGATGGTTTGAACCGGGCGAGGCTCGATTTTTGGGTACAAATTTGGTCCAGGATGCCCTGGACAAGGTGAAGTTGATTCAGGAGAGACTTCGCACAGTTCAGTCCAAGCATAAGAGTTATGCGGACCGGAAGGTTCGTGATTTGGCATTTATGGATGGTGATCGGGTTTTGCTTCGGGTATCGCCTATGAAGGGCGTCATGAGGTTTGGGAGGAAGGGTAAGCTGAGTCCGAGATTCATTGGTCCTTTTGAGATATTGCGGTGTGTTGGGAGGTTGCTTATGAGCTTGCCTTGCCTCCCAAGCTAGCAGGATTTCATCCGGTGTTCCACATCTCTATGCTCCGGAAGTATCACGGTGACCCGACCCATGTTTTGGATTTCAGTTCAGTCCAGCTGGACAAGGATTTATCATATGTTGAGGAGCTAGTAGCTATATTGGATAGATAGGTCAGACAACTCAGGTCAAAGAATATTGCATCAATTAAGGTTCGGTGGAGGGGTTAGCTGATCGAGGAGGCGACTTGGGAGACTGAGCAGGATATGCGCAGTCAGTACCCTCATCTTTTCGCAGCTGCAGGTATGTCCTTACACTCGTTCGACGACGAACGGTTTTCTTAAGAGGGGGAGAATGTAACGACACGGTCGGTCATTTTGAGAGTTAGCGCCCCGATCCCCTAATAATTGCCCTCCCCATGTTTATTTCTGCTTACGGGACTTGTCGGGGTGATTAGTTGTGAATTCCAGAGAGTTTTGGGACACATAGTCCCTAAATATGAGTTTGAGCTTTAAAAATCGGATCGTAGTTGGAACTGTGTGAAGACGGGTCCGGAATGAGATTCCTTCGACTCTGTTAGCTCCTTTGGGTGATTTTGGAGTTAGGAGTGTGTCCGGAATGTGTTTTCGAGGTCTGTAGAAGATTTAGGCTTGAATTGGCGAAAGTTAGAATTTCAGCGATTCCAGCCGATAGGTGAAATTTTGATATCGGGCTCGGAATGGAATTCCGAAAGTGGCTGTAGGTCCGTTGGGTCATTTATGACCTGTGTGTAAAATTTGAGGTCATTCGGACTAGTTTTTACGTGTTTCGACATCGGTTGTGGATTTTGGAAATTTCATAAGCTCTTAGGATTGAATCCATGCATAATTCTTGATTTTGATGTTATGTGACGTGGTTTGAAAGCTCGACTAAGTTTGAATGAGGTATTAGGACTGGTTGGTAGGTTTGGTTGAGGTCCCGGGGGCCTCGGGTGTGTTTCGGATGCTCAATGGGTTAAAGTTTGGACTTAAGAGGCATCAGATTTCCTGCTGTTGGTTTCCTCCTATGTGTTCGCGTGGGGATAGTCGCGAACGCGTAGGCTTAACTAGTCCTAGGAAACTTTGTTCTATGCATTCGCGTAGAGGGGAGTGCAGACGTGTAGGTTTGATCAAGTGATGGAACGCGAACGCGTGGACTAGGCCGCGTTCGAGTAGAAGGAATAGGCGGCAGGGGTTCGAGCTTAACCCTTCGCGGGTGCGTGGTGCTAGTCGCGTTCGCGTAGGGTTGGAATAAGCCAAGGACCGCGTTCACATGCCCTGTCGCGCGTTCGCGTAGGCCAAATTGGGAGTGTGAATTTTACCCTTCGCTTTCGCGATGGTGCTTCCGCGAACGCGATGAAGACTGTTCTTGGGCAGATTTTAAAACCCAAAATCGAGGGTTTAAGCTATTTTCACATTTTGAACTTGGGAGCTCGGGAAATTGCGATTTTTGAAGAGATTTTTCACCTAGGCGATTTGGGTAAGTAATTCCTACTCAATTTGGACTAATTTCCATGAATCTACACTTAAATCCATCCTTTAATTTCAAATTTATGGTGGAAAATTGGGAAAAATTTGGATAAAGTTCTTAGGCCAAGTTTTTGAGTTTTGATCGAGATTTTGGTATCCGATTCGAGTAATTCTTGTATGGTTAGACTCGTGAGTGAATGGGTGTCCTGAATTTGTAACTTTTACCCGATTCTGAGACGTGGGCCCGAGGGACTTTTTCGACGATTTTCCTAAATTCGCGTATTAGCTTCGGATTTATTAGCTAGATTGATTTCTTAAAGTGATATTTACGTTATGCAATTGAATTGAATAGATTTGGGTCATTCGGAGTTGGGTACTCGTGGCAAGAACGTGGTTTCGATTTGAGTAGAGTTGTCGAGGTAAGTGGCTTGTCTAACTCTGTGTTGGAAATTTCCCTTAGGTTGTTTTGATATAATTATTGTGTGGGCGCCATGTACGTTAGGTGACAAGTACGTACACGGGCCATTTCTGCAAAGATCCCACTTTTCCTTCAAAAATTATACAGTACCTTGTTCTTCTATTACATCATTTCTACGTGTTTAATTGTTAATCTTAGATTAGGAAAGCATGCCTATTGTTTCCATATTAAATTGCTTAATTGACACTCTATGCGCCTTATTTAGTTAGTTTCCCCTGCTTTCCTACCGGTATTTTGATGTAATGTTAGAATTGATGTTTATTTTGCATTTATTTCGCATTGCGTATTTAAATTGGGGACTACAGACGTATTCTGGGAGATCCTCCCAGCACTACGTATTTAAATTGGGGACTACAAACGTTTTTTGGGAGATCCCCCCTGTATTGCATATTTAAATTGGGGACTACGGACGTATTTTGGGAGATCCCCCATGCACTGCATGTTTATAGTTGGAACTACGGAACAGTGTCCCGGGAGATTCCATTGTGTGATACGTTGTGTTGAGCTGAGGGCTCCATTTCTTTTATTGTCTTATTTCAGCTTATTCACTTTAACTGTCTGCTTTAGAACTTATTTATTTTCCGTACTATTTACACTTTTTATTTATAAATCCAGTAGAGCCTTAACCTGACCTCGTCATTACTTAACTGGGGTTAGACTTGACACTTATTGGGTACCGAATGTGGAGTAATCACGCCCTTTCCTGCACATGTTTTTCGTGTGCAGATCCAAGTTCGAGTTCCCAGCCACGTGGTTAGTGGTCGTCGCAGCTGTTTCGAGGAGAACGTAAGGTAATTCTGCTACGTCCGCAAAATTCCCCGAGTCACCTTCCATTCTGGTCTAGATAGAGATTTCTATGCATTTTTCTTTCCCGTTGTATAGAGATATTACTGTATATAAGCTTGTGACTATAATGTGACATTCCGGGTCTTGGGAGTTATACTTGTACAGGTCGAGCGGCTATTTTATGTCTACTTATATTTTCCCTTTTCTGTCTTTAATTTATTTGAATTAAGTTTTTCTGCGAATTTAGGCTAACCTAGTCGTAGAGGCTAGGTGACGTCACAATATCTTTCGGAGGGTAAATCGGGTCGTGATATCTACTTTGACTATGACCTTGAGGAGGAACTTTAAATCGGTCACATTGGAATAATATGACTGAATTATTATCCAAATATTGGATCTCTAAAATCTTTTTTATCTTTCCATAATAATCAATATTTTCTGTATGTTTATCACTTTTAACAACCACACCACTATTTTGAGTTTTCAAACATAGCTCAGATTTCGTTGTTCGAAACCTAAACTCATTCATGATATATCCATTATGGAAATAAGCACGAGGATCTGGACGTCTCGCCAAAACTAGTAATCCACTGGTAATTCTATCATCACCATTTTCTTTTAATTGTAACACCTATAGTATTTCAATTACAAACTCATAAACATTAATACTACTCAAAAAATTATAATTTGAAAATTATCTTAAATAAAAATAAACTAGCATCAAATGATATAATTTACCTTTTTCTCAAACCACAAAGGAGTTCCTCCTTGTGCCTCTTGAAAACGTTTCTATTATTCTCCTTCCTTAATATTTCTAAGTGTTGCCTATGGAGTGTGAGCATTTAATACAATCAAAACAAATAACATTACAATATAGTTGTAGAGAGTTTCATAAGAATAAAAGAATGTAAACTAAGTGAAACGTATCTTACTCAATCCAAGGTCCGACTTCCTCACAATTTTGAAGGATGTAAAAATGAGCTTTGCTGATTTCATGAGTATTTAAGTTTATCCAAGCAACCCCTACTAATGGCTTACCACGACACCTAAGTATAGATAAGCCATTGGCAATCTATATTAGAAGAATCAAAATTTCTATCACGACGATTTTGCTTTGTCTCTGAATCAGTCAAATATTTGGAACAAAGTGCCATGCACTCCTCTCCAAGGTAGCCTTCACGATTGATCCTTCCGGGCGAGCTTTATTTCGTACATAACCTTTTAAGGTGCGTAAAAATCTGTGACGTAAAACTATATCAGTTTTGCAATAAATTTTAACTAAAAGAATTTTTCAGCGGAGTAAGAATCTAACATTTCTATGTAATACATACATCAAAATTGAACAGGACCACCCAACTTTGCCTTCATTGCTGAATGAACCATAACATCAAAGAACGTTGGCAAGAATAAACGCTATAATTTAAAATTTGTCCTTCGTATACTTTTATTTAGTTGATCTAACTTCACCACATGCAACTCTTTAGCACACAGAATCACTAAAGAATATTGACAATTCAACTAATCGATCATATGCATCCTTTGACAAAATTGATAAGTGGAAAAATACATTGAAAAAGAACATGGTGGTCATGACTTTTAAGTCTGAAAGTACGTGCTTCCTTAGCATTGACACAACTACTAATGTAAGAAGCATAAGCATCAGAAAACTTGACTTTTTTGATGAGCTGACAAAATTGAATCTTCTCGGTTTTAAATATCGTATAGCTTGCTGGATGAAGTATGTACTTATTCCCACTTTTTTTGGATAAAGGGTTTTTTTTTATTTTCATCTCTTGTAAGTCTAATCGATATTTTAATGTATCCTTTGTTTTTCCTTTAATATCTAATGGCGCTCCTATGATACTTTCACTGATGTTTTTCTCTATATGCATCACTTCCAAATTATGCCTCAACAATAAAGTCCTCCAATATGGGAGTTCAAAGAATATACTTTTCTTCTTCCAATTGTCATATCTTACGACATCTCGTTTTCTTTTTCTTGTGCTTCTATCGCCTAACCCTTATGAGGATGTATTAAGTTGTGCAAGCACATCATCTCAACTCAAAGCTTGTGGTGCAAGTCTTATTTCCTTTGTGTTATCAAAAGAACTTTTATTCTGACGATAGGGATGATTTATTTCCAAGAACCTACGATGACCCATATAGCATTGCTTTCGACCATGTATCAAGTAAATGGAACAACTATGTATATGACAATCTGGACAAGCTAATTTACCTTTAGTGCTCCCAACCAGATAAAATACCATAAGCTGAAAAATCATTAATTGTCCACAACAAAGAAGCACACAAGTAAAAGTTTTGTTTCATAAAAGCATCATAAGTCTCAATTACACTCTCCCATAAGGTTTTCAAATCATCTACCAAGGGTTGGAGATACACATCAATATCCATACCAGGCCTTTTTGGTCTAGGAATAAGGAAGACAACAAAATATTTGATTGTTTCATGCATAGCCATGAGGGGAGATTATATGAGATCAAGACTACTGACCACATGCTATAGGCATTACTCATTGAACCAAAATGATTAAAGCCATTTGAAGCAAGCCCGGCCTTATATTATGTGGATCTGAAGCAAAACTTGTATGCTTTGCATCAAAAATCTTCCACGCCAATGAGTCAGCTGGATGTCGTAAAACTCCATCATCGACACGCTTATTTTTATGTCACCTTATATCTTCAGCAGTACGTTTTGTCATAAACAATCGCTGCAATCTTGGTATTATCGGAAAGTATCTAAGAATCTTTCTAGAAAATCCTTTATTTCTCTTATTCGAATTCCCTGAAGCAACCTCTTCATCAGTATGTTCTCCTTTTCTCACAATTCATCTTTTTCTTGCAATATCTTTTGATTTTTCATTTTTTTCGTTTTCATATTTAGGGCATCGCTCAAGATCAATATATTACTTTCTATATAAAATACAATTATTAACACATGCATATATCTTCACATAATCTAAACCCAAGTCTTTAAATATTTTTTGAACTTCATAGATAAAATTCGGGAGCACATTTTCTTTTGATAAAACATCACTCAGAATTTCAATAAAGAGTTAAATGAGGTATTACTCCAGCCATGCAAGACATTTCATTTAAAAAAGACGCATTACAAAAGAGAGTTTGGAGAACTCTTCACTATCAAGATACAACATTGCTCTGCATCTTCTAATAATCTATAAAAAAAATTAGCTTATGTATTAGGCTCTTCGCAATTAGACTCACTATTCTCATCAAACTCATAACTATTAGTGGAAACACCACGCTATAAGTCATGCAACATTTCAAAAGTGGAAGCATCATCATTCCCTATATTTGTATTTGTACCCACATTTGTTCCATTATCAGAAGATGAATCTGACTCCCCATGATAAATCCACCTATCATATGTTGAATATATTCCTCGCCTAAGTAAATCTGTCTTTACTTCTTCTCGCGTTTTCCAAAGAACATTGTTACACTTAACATATGGACATTGGATTCTTACACCAACATTAGGATTAGAAAATGCGAAGTTCAAAAGTTGTTCCACACCGTTCAAGTGTTGAGGTAACTTCCTATTCCTAGTGAGTATCCAGCTCTGATCCATCATGTACTAACCTACAATAAATTATAAATATAAAATTTTATGATTAACTTTCTCTCTATTTCTTAGTATCTATTATATCGGGAAATAATATAATAAAGAAAAGCTTATAAACATAAGGCTTTGAGTTGAACTAGAATACCAAAATATTAAAGCAAATTCAGATATTATTGGACAATATTAGGCAAACAAAAGTTCCAATTTTAGTTATGTATATTAGGCAAACATAATTTCTACTTTGAGACTCCTGTTTAGTGGAACTCGGGGAAGTATTAATGTCTAAAACATAATATGTGCTCTTCTTTGAAAAATAAAAATTCAAGGCGATTCAATTCAGCTATGATTGGATAAGTTTTTTTTGTTTCACACTCTCTCAGATGTTAACAAATTGCAAGGGAATGTGGTACTAATTGTCTAAGAAATTTCTTTTCTCAAAAAATAAAATAATATAAATACTTAGTAAAACAATGATTCTTCTCAAAGTTGGAAATTATCTACAATTATAAATTACTTGTATTACAACCAAAATTTAGTAATAATTTCATGCATTTGACAATTAATCCAAAATGTACTTTACTTTGGATTCAATGAATAGCCATATACATAAACAAAATATTAAAAGAATCAAAATTGGACGGGGGACATAAAGCAAATTTTTCATGACCAAACAAATCCAATACCACAAATAACAAACAATAGATAAACTTCTCATGAAATTGGTATTTAAAACTAGAAGTGTGGAACTGTTGACCGTCAATCCAATTTCTTATCACAGAATACAATAACAACAAGCCCAATTTGATCCCAACATGTGAGGTCTGGTAAGGGTATTCTGTACGCAGACCTTACCCCTACCTAATGCATGTAGAGAGGTTTTTTCCAATAGACCCTCGGCTAAGGAAGGGCAAGAAGAAGAAGAGGAAAGAAAAGAAAAAATAATAATAAAAAATAAAAAATGGGAGTACAATACTTGAGGCAAAAAAATCACATACCGTAATAAGAACCTAAGAATACGAAGGGAAATGCATGCCACTAAGCCTATCGATAAACACTATAAACTACCTACTAACCTTCTACCTTAATGCTCGACCTCCACACCCTCCTATCAAGTGTCATGTCCTCAGTGAGCTGAAGCAGCGCCATGTCATGCTTAATCACTTCTCCCCATTACTTCTTAGGTCTACCTCGACCCCTTCTCAAACTCTCCATGGCCAACATCTCACACCTCCTGACAGAGGCATCAATGTTTCTTCTCCTAACATGTCCGAACCATCTCAACCACGACTCCCGCATCTTGTCTTCCACGGAGGCTACTCCCACTCTGTCCCCGATAGCTTCATTCTTAATCCTATCTCACCTGGTACACCCACACATCCATCTCAACATTCTCATCTCTGCTACTCTCATCTTCTACACGTGGGAGTTCTTGACTGGCCAACACTCAACCCCATACAATATAGCGGGTCGAACCACCACTCGGTAAAACTTATCTTTAGGTCATAAAGGCACATTCCTATCACATAGAACACCAGAAGCTAGCTTCCACTTCATCCACCCTGCTCCGATGCGATGTGCTACGTCTTCGTCAATCTCCCTGTTACCCTGGATAATAGACCTGAGATACTTAAAACTCGCTCTCTTGGGGATAACTTGAGCATCAAGCTTAACCTCTACATCTGCATCATTGATCTCACTGAATTTGCACTCCAAGTATTCTGTCTTGGTTCTACTCAGCTTGAAACCTTTAGACTCCAAGGTATGTCTCCAAACTTCTAACCTCGCGTTAACTCCGCTATGCGTCTCGTCAACCAACACTATATCATCGAAAAATAGCATGCACCAAGGCACCTCCCCTTGGATGTGACGCGACAGTACATCCATTGCCCAGGCGAACAAAAATGGGCTAAGAGTCGATCCCTGGTGCAACCCCATCACCACAGGGAAATGATCCGAGTCACCACCCACAGTCCTCACCCGAGTCTTAACTCCCTCATACATATCCATAATCACCCTAATATACGCTACCGGAACGCCACTAACCTCCAAACACCTCCACATGACCTCCCTTGGAACTTTATCGTATGCCTTCTCAAGGTCAATAAACACCATATGCAAATCCTTCTTCCTTTCTCTGTACTGCTCCATTAATCTCCTTACCAGATGGATCGCTTCCGTATCGAACGCCCCAGCATGCACCTCCTCACCCTGGCCTCCACCACTCTCTCCCAAACCTTCATAGTGTGACTCAATAACTTGATGCCCCTATAATTGTTGTAATTTTGGATATCACACGTGTTCTTGTAAAGCGGAACCATCGTACTCCACCTCCATTCTTCGGGCATCTTCCAGAATTTCACCGGGATTTCGTCTAGCCCCGTTGCTCTGCCCCTGCACATCTTACGCATCGCTCTTTACACCCCCTCTACCGTAATCCGCCTACAGTACCCAAAATCCTGCTGACTCTCGGAGTGCTCCAACTCGCCCAACACAATGCGTCTATCACCCTCCTCATTCAGCAGTTTATGGAAGTATGTCTGTCATCGTCTCCTAATGAGTGCCTCGTCCACCAACACTTGACCATCCTCGTCCTTGATGCACTTGATTTGCTCCAAGTCACGAGCTTTGATCTCCCTCACCTTGGCCAACCGGTACAACCTTTTGTCCCCACCTTTGTCCTCGAGCTCCTCGTACAAACGAGCAAATGCTGCATTCTTAGCCGTCGTAATTGCTAACTCTGCCTCTTTCTTAGCCTTTACGTAACACTCCCGATAAGTCCTTTTTTCCTCCTCGTTTATACTCTCTACTAGTTTCAAATAAGCAGTTTTCTTAGCTTCCACTGTATCTTGAACCTCTTCATTCCACCACCAGTCCCCTTTATGACCCCAGGAGAATCCTTCGTGACCTCTAAGACCTCTCTAACAGCTATCCTGATGCAATCCACAGTCATGGACCACATACTAGACGCGTCCCCCATACTCATCCAGGCCCTCATAGCCAACAACTTCTCCCCTAACTCCTGAGCTTTTTCCATGGTTAAGTTATCCCACTTAATCTTAGGTTGCTTGCACCCCGCCCTCTTCCTCCTACTTCTTTTGATCTCCAGGTCCATAACTAGGAGCCTATGAAGAATCGTGAGGTGCTCACTCGGGATGACCTTGCAGTCAGTGCACATACCTCTATCGCATTTCCTGCAGAGAAGATAATCAATCTGAGTCTTTCCCATTCAATTTCGGAAAGTGACCAGGTGTTCTTCCCTCTTCGGGAAACTCGAGTTAACTATAATAGTTATGCCAACAATAGAAAAAGGTCCATTAAAAAAAAGGAACAAGAATCTGGACAAACTTATGCAAGGAACAAGAATGTGGACAAACTTTAAAACAAAAAACTTATGCAAAGAACAAGAATCTGGGAAACAATAAAACAAAAAACTTATGCAAAGTTGCTTTCTGAAGCATATGGAAATAGAGGAGAAAAAAGCGCAAATCTTACTCTGGCGTAGAACAATTTAAGATGCCCATACCCAATTAAGTACTTCACTGATAAAAGACAATAACAGAAATTGGTATTTCAATAATTTAGTGTAGCAGCAATCGGGTAAAGCAATTGAAGATAGAGTTCTTACCGTTCTTCTCCGATCAGCAGCAACAAGTCTTCTTACTGTTCTTCTTCGATCAGCAGCAACAGGACACAACAGGGGAGGAGCTCTTTGAATTAGAACTGATAAGAAAAACCCTAGCAAGAATAGTTACTAGAGAGTGGGCTAAAAATCCGGGAAAAGTAATTAAAAGGCTTTTGGTTTGCCGTATTTGATTTTGGCGGAAAATTGGAAAGATTTAGGCCACAATCCACGCATCTCATTGGCAATTTAATGTGTATTGCCAACAAATTTTTTTTATTGTTGTCAATTCTATTTATAATCTAATTTTATTATGTTAGAAATTCTATTTTTTGCAACAACTAAAATTAGTTGTTGTCATTTATTAAAATTCGGTAGCAATACTATAGTTGTTGCTAGAACGTTGTTGTCATTTTTCAAATTTAAAGTTTATTATCTAAATCATAGCATATGGCAACAAAATTAACATGTTTACCAACAAGAAAATTTTGTTACCAAAAAGTCTATGTTATAGCAACATTTTATCGAGTTGTTATTTATCAATTTTAGCCAATAATACTTTTGTTGTTGCTAAAACGTTGTTGTAAATTCTATACTTTCTTGTAGTGGATCTGTGTGATTGATTAGATAAGAAATATATAACATGAGACATGAGAGGTTTGAAGGATATTCAAATTAAAGTTCTCTCTATATATGATTGTCCACTTATAAAAACTCAATTTGTGCTGGATCGTCAATAGTAATCTTATAATTGTTAAACAATGACATGTAACTACAACATATGGGATCAAATATATATAACAATGATACAAATATTTTAAGATGTCCATAGAAAAGTGTGATATATTTTAATATTAGTAAAAGATGGTCCGTGCTGCGCCCGTGACCGAGTGTTGGGTTGCATATTATGGACTTTTAACGTGGGTATATATGATTTTTTTTTTGTCAACCAACCGATGATAAGTTAATATTAAATTTCGTCTATAATCTGTTAACCTTAATATTTGGTTAAGACCTTTCAAATGATGGACGATATTTGACCAACATTAATCAGTAAATTGTTATGTTATCAATTTAATATTTATCATTTAAAGTTTTAATCACCTTGTTATATGTTGTCGATACCTTATCCAATCTTAATAGTTGAAAATTTTAAATTGTTGGATGTGACAAATTTACTCTAATGTAAAAAAAAAAAGACAAAAAAAATACACATAAGTTTGCTCTACATAAATCGCTATTTAATTTATGCATTTTTGTTCAGGTAAGGTTGTTAGATTACATTGTTTTTACATTAGTTTTTCCTTTTGTTACGTTAAGAATATTTTTTACTTTTCACAATTAAACTTTCACGGATCCTCCTATTCTTGAAATAAAATAGGTTTATGTTAGTTCTACATATTCTTTGTTAACTTTTTAGATCTCTCAGTAAAATCAATGTTATTTGTTATCATCTTGATTTAGAAAATCTTAGATTTAATTGAAGTTTTATAGAAATAAATACTTTCTTATATATCCAACTGAAGTTAAAAGTTTGTGATTAATTTAACCAAGTTATCCTTCACCTTAAATATAATCTTAAATCACATATTCAAATTAATCACAAACTTGTAGTGAATCAAAGTTTATATTCAACATTTTACTCATTAACAACACCTCTCTATTTGTGGCTAAGATCCAAACAATTTAATGAAAAAATCTTATAGCGAATCTCTCATAAAATTAGAAAACTATATTCTCTTTGATACTCAATATAATTAGCGGAGACTATTCTCACTTCTCATGCGCATCTATTATTATACCATTTCAATAGAAAAGTACATTTTACATGAAAATAGTTTATGCCATATTAACAAGCTTTTTGTTTAATGAAATATGTGTACACATTTGTTATTGAAGTATTGTAATACAGTGAGACCTTTCTACAACATTATCCTCTATAACAATACTTTATTATAATGGCCAAGTTTTCTTGGGAATCAATTTTTTTTATGTTATAATATATATTTTATATAACAACACTTTACTATAGCAGTCAAAATATATCAGAACAATCGAGGTTGATATAAAAAGTTATACTATAGTCTAAACATAATTTTTTGCTCAAATAAAAATGAAAATAAGAAGATTGTGTAAAATAGTACTTTTACTATTGTAACGACCCGACCGGTTATTTTGAGCTCTAGCGTGTCATTCAGCGGTTTGGGACCATGAGTAGCTTCATTTCAGGTATTATGATTTGGGTCGGAACTGAAATTCGGGAAGTTCGGATGGATTTGGAAAGAAAATTCTCATTTCGAAGCCTTAAGTTGGAAGAATCAACTAAGATTGGAATTCTGAGTAAACGACCTCCGAAACAGGATTTGAAGGTTCCTGCAGGTTCGTACGATGATTTCGGACTTGGGCGTATGTCCAGATCGGGCTTTGAATAACCCGGGAGCATTTCAGTGCATATTATGGAAGATAGCATTTTAGAAGAATTTCATAAATTTGGGCCGTAAGGCATTTCAGTGTTATAGATATCCGTTTGGGGTTCCGAGTCTAGGAATAGCTTCGTATGGTAATTTTGGAGTTGGGAGCGCGATCGGAAGTGAATTCGGATATTCGTAGGTCATTTTGAAGTCATTTGGCTAAAGATAGAAATTTGAAGGTTTTTGAGAAATCCGACCGGAAGTGAAAATTTTGATATCAGGGTCGGAATACGATTTCGGAAGTTGGAGTAGGTTCGTAATGTCGAATATGACTTGTGCGCAAAATTTGGGGTCAATCGGACTTGATAGGTTTCGGCATCGGAGGTAGAAGTTTGAAATTTCAAGTTCATAAGTTTGAATTTTAGTGCGATTCGTGATTTCGGTGTTGTTTGATGTGATTTGAAGCCCCAAGAAAGTCCGTGGGATGTTATGGGACTGAGTCATTGGACGGGGTCTCGGGGGGCCCCGGGTGTGTTTCGGGATTAATTCGGATCATTTCCTTCATGTTTGTTGCTATTGTTTCTGGTGTTTTGGGGGTTCAGTGCGATCCTAGCCCTGGTTATGCGATCGCGGAGATCAAATTGAAGGGCGAGATTTTAGCTTATCGCAGGAGTTGGTGTACGATCGCGATGGAGACCTGGGGGCTGACTTGTGCGAACGCAGTTGGAGGTCTGCGATCGCGAAGGAGGAAAATGGGAAGCAGTTGGGAATGACTTGTGTGATCGCGTGGTGTAGAGTGTGATCGCGTATTGCAGAGATTGGGGCAGCATGGTTTGGCCAATGCGATCTCGGTGGCCTTTATGCGATCGCATAGAGGGGCAGTGCTGGGCAGATTGTTTTTAAAACGGGATTTTTGGCCATTTCTTCATTATTTAATTTGGTGTGGGCGATTTTGAGGAGCTTCAAGAGGGGATTTCGTCATCTATGTCAAGGTAAGTTGTTCCTACTCATCTCAAGTTAAATACAATGTTTGTATATAGATTTGGCCAGGGAAGTTAGTAGCAAATTGGGATTTTTGGAGGAAAAACGTAGAAATTGGTAATTTGAATTTTTACCACGAATTGAGCATGAATATTTGAGTAAATTGTATACTTGAGCTAGTAAGACTATGGGGTAGAGTTTATCTTCGAGAAATTTCGGAATCCGGGCACGTGGGCCCGAGGGCATTTTGGTCAATTCTTCGAGCGGAGTTGGGAATTTATATAATTTGAATTGTTAACAAATATTATAGTATATTTTCATTGCTTTGTCATTATTTGGATAGTTTTGGGGCGTTGTGCATTCATTGGAGTCGTTAGAAGGGTTTGAAAGTCGGTTATGGAATTTCGGAGCGAGGTAAGTCTCTTTTCTAACTTTGTGAGGTGGAATTGTCCCCATAGGTGAACTAAATGAATACATGCTACTATTTGCGGGGGCTAAGTACGCACGAGGTGATGGGAGTCCATGCGTAGCTACTATTATGCCATGTCGGGGTAGTCTAGGACCCACTAGCATGCTTTGCTTGTCGTACTCGCGGCCTCGTCTATAAAATATCATATGATGCTGTCAATTAGTAATTAAATCTCTAAGAAGGATAGAATTTAATTTTCTTAATCATTTAGGAAGAAGATTGTTTCTTCCGCGGATAATTGTGTTCTTGACAAAGTTATAATGTTTAAACACTATTAAACTTGGCAAAAGAATTTTTAGAAATGATTTAAATACTATCTTCGTGTCCATTTAAAGAGAATTTTATCATTCCCTTAAGAAACTGGTTTTTCTTGATAAGAATGTGGGATTAATTATGTGAATACGTGTACATATGAGTACCTGAGTTGCATGTATGATTCGCGAGCAGGATAGCCTCATTATTATTATATTTGACCGCGTCGCATGATCGATTCACGAGCGGGGAAGATAAATGTATCTATGGTTCGAGCCGTTCGACCCTCGGCAATGCACATTTTATTATTGTTGGTCCGTGCCGTTCGACCCTCGGCATTTCTTGCGCATGATACTTGCTGTGTATTTTCTGTAATTACTACCTGTTTATTGGCCTATGAAGTTTTAAATTGCCAACTGAAATGACGAAGATTAAATAGTTAAATGTGAAAGAAGTTGATATTACTTAACCCTAGTTTTATTAGATTTCCTATGATATTCCTGCTTAGTGTCTCACTTGATTATACTAAATTGACTTCTAGCAATTGTCTAATTCGACCTTTCGTCATTACCTCTCTGAGGTTAGGCGGGAGACTTGCTGAGTACACGTTGTTTTTGTACTCATGCTACACTTGCTGTGTATTTTTATTGCACAGGTACTTTCACAGCGATGTGACCGGCTTGGAGACTTAGGTGAGTTGCATCATCCGGAGGCGTTCCCCAACTGACAGAGTCTCCTTCATATTGTATTTATTTTTATTTTTAAATCCCTTGTCCAATTTTGTATTTCGGACAAGCTTTGTAGTATTTGTAAAATTCTTAGAATTTGATCATGCAATTGTGACACCGGGTTCTGGGATATGTTGGGATTTAATTTATTAAACTGGATTGTTTATCTGTCGTATTTATTTAACGAAGTTATTCATTTGTCATGCACTGAAATGAAAGGTAACAAATTCAAAAATGTTAAAAATAGGAATATAATTCACTAATTAAGGATTGGCTTGCCTGACAATGGTGTCCCGCGTCATCACGACCTTAATAAATTTTGGATCGTGACAACTACACTGTTATAAAAACATAATTTAGATTCGATTCAGTTTAAATAATTTATTTGATATTAGTAATGTAAACCGTTTTATTTTATTTTACTTAAATAAAAATTGTAATAGAAATAAGAATAACTAATGAAATATGAAATTTATAAAATTTTATCAGTTAATATATTCTCTATGAAATAAATATAGAAGAGTATGTTAAAGGTTCCATACATGAAACCTGACATATTAGCCACGTCTCCACAAGCTCCAATAATCCAATGCTAATGTTTAAGAATAAAAGGCTGCATAAGAGCCAATTGTATACAATGGGCCCACACGTTTTTAAAATAGAAGTACCTGACTTGGGGCAATTTGGTCAAAGGCTGTTAAAAGCTTATAGGACAGCTATACTATAACTTTTTCTTAGCCAATCATATTACCTTATTTATCATGAAATGATCAGATTTTCCTTTGAATTCTGAGCAGGCATGTCGGCCTGATGCCTGCTTATTCTCTCTTTGAAAACTTATGTATTGAGATGTCCTATATCTGGAAAAACTTTTAGCACGCCTTATCCTATTTTAAAATATGTGCATTGTGGTTTATACATAATCTTTACATTTATAAATTATATGTTTAAGATAATTAATAGATACATGCATTTCCTTATTGAATATTTGGATTTAACAAATCCTCAAACAACAACTTAGTAATTGAAATGGCAGTACCATGGTGTCCGCATGTTTAGGGAAGTACTACAGCAATAGTTTTCAAAAACCAATGTGATTTAATGAATTTAAGTGGTTCTCATATATTTTACAGGAAAACGGTGATGTCGGGGTGTCTGTGTGAAATTACCGTATCATCCTATTCCAAGCCGGATACGTTTACAATCATAAGGATATAATAGACTATTCCAAATACGATTGTGCATGAAATGACTAAATTGCCCTTGAAAGACAAGCATCATGTCGTCCAATTGCCTGCTAACTGTCTCTTATGAGATAGTCGATATTTGGATTTAACGAATCCTCAAACAACATCATAGTAATTGAAATGGCAAGTACCATGGAGCCCACATCTCAAGGGAAGTACTACGATAACCGTTTTCAAAAGGCTATGTGATTTAATGAATTTAACTAGGTCTCATATATTTCATAGGAAAATGGTGATGTCAGGTTGTCTGTGTGAAATTACTGTATCATCCTATTATGAGCCGGATAAGTTAGCAATCATAAGGATATAATAGACTATTCCAAATACGATTGTGCATGAAATGACTAAACTGCCGAATGACATCAAATTTGACACACATGTCACAAATGGCACTACAAACCTACAACCACTTCCGAAATTCCATTCCGAGCTCGATATCAAAATTTCACCCATCGGCCGAAATCGCCGGAAATCTAACTTTCACCAATTCAAGCCTAAATCTACTATAAACCTCGAAAACACATTCCGAACGCGCTCCTAACCCCAAACTCACTGGAGCTAACGGAGTCGACGGAATTCCATTCCGGATCCATCTTCACACAGTTCCAACTACGGTCCGATTTCTAAAGCTTAAACTCATATTTAGGGACTAATCACTCCGGCAAGTCCTAAAAGTAGAAACAAACGTGGGGAAAGCAATTATTAGGGGATCGAAGCTCTAACTCTCAAAATGACCGACATAATTGTTACAGCAACGTGTCGTCCAACTGCCTGCTAACTGTCTCTTATGAGATAGTAGATATTTGGATTTAACAAATCCTCAAACAACAACTTAGTAATTGATATGGCAAGTACCATGGAGCCCACATCGCAAGGGAAGTACTACAGTGACAATTTTCAAAAGGTTGTGTGATTTAATGAATTTAAGTGGGCCTCATATATTTCAGAGGAAAACGGTGATGTCAGGTTGTCCGCATGAAATTACTGTATCATCCTTTTCTGATCCGGATAATCATAAGGATATAATAGACTATTCCAAAATCCGATTATGCATGAAATGACTAAATTGCCCTTGAAAGGCAAGCAAGCATGTCGTCTAGCTGTTTGCTACCTGTATCTTATTAGATAGTAGATATTTGGATTTTACGAATCCTCAAACAACAGATTAGTAATTGAGATGGCACATACCTTGGAGCCCACATCGCAATGGAAGTATTACAATAACAATTTTCAAAAGGCTGTGTGATTTAATGAATTTAAGTGGGTCTCATATATTTCATAGGAAAACGGTGATGTCAGATTGTCCGTGTGAAATTAATGTATCATCCTATTCTGAGCCGGATAAGTTAACAATCATAAAGATATAACTATTCCAAATGCGATTGTGCATGACTAAATTGCCCTTGAAAGGCAAGCAAGCATGTCGTCTAGCTGCTTGCTAACTGTCTCTTATTAGATAGTAGATATTTAGATTTAACAAATCCTCAAACAACAACTTAGTAATTGAGATGGCTAGTAACATGGAGCCCACATCGCAAGGAAAGTACTACAGTAACAATTTTCAAAGGGCAGTGTGATTTAATAAATTTAAGTGGGTCTCATATATTTCATGAAAAACGGTTATGTGAGGTTGTCCGTGTGAAATTACTATATCATCCTATTTTATGCCGGATAAGTTAACAATCATAAAGATATAACTATTCCAAATGCGATTGTGCATGACTAAATTGCCCTTGAAAGGCAAGCAAGCATGTCGTCTACCTGCTTGCTAACTGTCTCTTATTAGATAGTAGATATTTAGATTTAACAAATCCTCAAACAACAACTTAGTAATTGAGATGGCTAGTAACATGGAGCCCACATCGCAAGGAAAGTACTACAGTAACAATTTTCAAAGGGCAGTGTGATTTAATAAATTTAAGTGGGTCTCATATATTTCATGAAAAACGGTTATGTGAGGTTGTCCGTGTGAAATTACTATATCATCCTATTTTATGCCGGATAAGTTAACAATCATAAGGATATAATAGACTATTCCAAATACGATTGTGCATGAAATGACTAACTCGCCCTTGAAAGGCAAGCAACATGTCGTCCAACTGCCTACTAACTATCTCTTATTAAATAGTAGATATTTGGATTTAACGAATCCTCAAATAACAACTTAGTAATTGAAATGGCAAGTACCATGGTTCCCGCATAGTTTGGGAAGTACTACAGTAATAGTTTTCAAAAAGCTGTGTGATTTAATGAATTTAAGTGGTTCTCATATATTTCACAGAAAAATGGTGATGTCAGGGTGTCTAGGTGAAATTAATGTATCATCCTATTCCGAGCCGGATAAGTTAACAATCATAAGAATATAATAGACTATTCCAAATATGATTGTGCATGGAATGACTAGATTACCCTTGAAAGGCAAGCAAGCATGTCGTCTAGCTGCTTGCTAACTGTCTCTTGTTAGATAGTAGATATTTGAATTTAACAATTCCTCAAACAACAACTTAGTAATTGGGATGGCAAATACCATGGAGCCCACATCGCAAAGGAAGTACTACAATAACAATTTTCAAAAGGCTGTGTGATTTAATGAATTTAAGTGGGTCACATATATTTCATAGAAAAATGGTGATGTCAGGTTGTCCGCTTAAAATTACTGTATCATCCTATTCTGAGCCGGATAAGTTAACAATCATAAGAATATAATAAACTATTCCAAATATAATTGTGCATGAAATAACTAAATTGTCCTTGAAAGGCAAGCAGCATGTCGTCCAACTGCCTGCTAACTCTCTCTTATGAAATAGTAGCTCAACCAACAACTTAGTAATTGAAATGCCAAGTGTGAACAACTATTTTTTGACCACACCCAAATTCTATACTATTTTGCTATAAATATTAA
>ML416005.1:0-46620 GCA_005239525.1 Nicotiana knightiana | reverse complement strand
CTCTTTTGCTGAGCTTGCAGATTCATTTATAAAAGCACACTCTGGTGCACAAAAAGTTGAGAAAAGAATGGAAGACATATTCAAAATAAAACAAGGAGACACGGAACTACTCCGTGAGTTTGTAGACAAGTTTCAACGAGAAAGAATACAATTACCCAGGGTGCCTGATAATTGGGCAGCCATGGCATTTGCAAGCAACCTAAATGATAAAATCTCAGAAGCCACGAGAAGACTTAAGGAAAGTCTAAGAGAATTCCCCGCTACAACATTGAGCGGTGTATATAACAGGTATAGTACTAAACTCAGAATAGAAGAAGATATCATTGCTCATTCAAGAGATGAAGATCATTCCAGATCCAGACGTTCTGAATCAGACAAAAGATCAGGTAAAAACATGTACGATCCTTACTTAGGACCCTCGGGACGTGATATTAGTCCCAGGTTCGAAAACACTAGGTTAGACTATAGACCACCAGGAAGAGACGTAGTCTCATCCTCCTCTAGATCCAGAAAAGATCAAGATGAACGACCTAGAGGTAATACCCGAATTAGGGATCATACCTTTAATGTAAGTACTACTGAACTTGTCTCAATATTGAGGAGCATGGGAGACAAGGTTAAGTGTCCCAAAGATATGCGATCAAATCCAAATAGAAGGAACCCAGATCACTGGTGTGAATTCCATAACGATCATGGGCACAAGACTGCGGATTGCAGATTTTTACAAGGTGAAGTAGAAAATTTATTGAAACAGGGCTATTTAACAAAATTGTTTAGTGATAAAGTTAAACATGCATATATGAGGAACATGCAGGAGCCCCCAAAGCCTCCTTCTCCAAAACGAACCGTTAACGTGATACACAGAGGTGAAGAAGTAAACAAAGTGGTCTGCAAAACGACCACAAAGTTCACAATTACACATGGAAAATGGGTTCGTGAAAATATGGAAGCGGACGATATAACCTTCGATGATGCAGATATCGGCAGATTAATGCTTCCTCACAACGATGCTCTGGTAATATCTTTACTTATTCATGACACTAATGTAAAAAGAGTGTTAATTGATCCTGGTAGTTCAGTCAATATCATTTTGCTAAGAGTCATGGAAGAAATGCTATTGGGGAATCATGTAATCCCAAGGGCATGAGCCATATCAGGGTTTGATAACTCCACGATTATAACAAAATGAGAAATTGAGATTAGTACTTATGCTGATGGGGTGATCAAAAGAACCAGGTTCCAAGTCATCGATACTGACATGGCTTATAACGTAATCGTGGGAAGGCCATGGATCCACGACATGAAAGCAATACCCTCCACCATGCATCAGGTAATTAAATTTCCCTCTGAATAGGGGATTCAGCAAATTAGAGGCGATCAGCAAACCGCAAGAAATATAAACTCCGTGGTACACTACAACAAAAAAATAGAGGTGGAAGAATCACAAGATAAGGGTATCTCCCAAGTAGGTAACACCTCCCAAACATGCATGGAAGAAATTACTACCCAAACAGGTACGGAAGGTATTATTGCTAAAACAGGTACGAAAGAAAATACTTACGAGAAGGTGAATCAAGTTACCACGGATGGTGCATTAGACCACACGGATGCATATTCCAGACCGAATGTCATTCACGAACGGGAGGAAGACGAGCACATCAAAACAACTACGGAAGAGCTCGAAGCTGTTCCATTGTCCAAACAAAAGCCTGAACAGAAAGTGTATATAGGCACGAGGCTGGCCCCCGGTCGAAGAGGTAAGTTAATTGATTATTTAAAGGCTAATGCAGACTGCTTTACGTGGTCCCACTCAGATATGACAAGCATCCCACTAGAAGTGATGACTCATAAACTAAATGAAGATTCATCCTTCGTACCAGTTAAGCAGAAGAAAAGAAAGCAAGGACCATTCAAGAACCAAGTGATTGACGAAGAGGTAAAGAAACTCTTGAAAATTAGTTCGATACGAGAGGTAACGTGCCCTAACTGGCTAGCTAACACTGTTGTAGTACCTAAAAAGAATGGCAAATGGAGAGTATGCGTGGATTATACTGACTTAAATAAAGCATGCCCCAAAGATTCATTCCCATTACGACATATAGATCAAATGATTGATGCCACCGCACTCATGAATTGTTAAGCTTTCTAGATGTGTATTCTGGTTATAACCAGATTCAAATGGATCCCACAGTCGAGGAAAAAACCTCCTTTATTACAAACAGGGGGACTTATTGTTATAAAGTCATGCCTTTTGGCTTAAAAAACGCTGGAGCCACCTATCAAAGTCTAGTGACCAAGATGTTCCAGGAACATCTGGGAAAAACGATGGAAGTTTACATCGATAACATGCTTGTAAAATCAACACGGGCGGAAGACCATTTCCAGCACCTCTCTATTACCTTTGACATTCTATGCAGGTATAATATGAAGCTAAATCCAGAAAAATGCGCTTTTGGCATACAATCAGGTAAATTCTTGGGTTTCCTTGTATCAAACAGGGTAATAGAGGTAAATCCTGATCAAATTAAAGCTATAGAAGAAATACCTGATGTACTTATAAAAAAAATGAAGTTCAAAGACTAACGAGAGGAATTGCATCCTTAGGAAGATTTATTTCCAAATCTTCCGAGAAATGTTTTAAATTCTTTGCAGTTCTCAAAAAGCAAAATCGGTTCGAATGGACTGAAGAATGTCAACAAGCTCTCAAAGACCTAAAGGCTTATCTATCAAAACCTCCGTTGTTGTAAATCCAAAGGAGGGGGAGAGGCTATACGTCTACCTTGCCATCTCGGAAATTGCTGTAAGTGCAGTATCAGTAAGGGAGGATAAAGGTAACCAATCTCCTATTTATTATGTAAGCAAGACATTACTAGCTGCTGAAACTAGATATCCACATCTAGAAAAGTTAGCCTTAGCTCTAATCATGGCATCCAGAAAATTAAGGCCATACTTTCAATGTCATCCCATCATAGTTGTGACCTCGTATCCATTCAGAAACATACTGCATAATCAAGAACTATCAGGAAGATTAGCCAACTGGTCCATAGAATTAAGTGAGCATGAAATAATATATCAGCCTAGGACTGCAATCACGTCTCATATCTTAGCTGATTTTCTTGCTGACATTAGTAATAGCATTCTCCCTCAAGTGGAAAAAGAGTTACAACTTTTTAATGGTGCTAATCCGGGTCTATGGACCCTATTTACCGATGGTTTTTCCAATATAAAAGGTGCCGACTTAAGCATAGTTTTAATATCACCCATAGGTGAAAAGACACGACATGCTATCAAATGTTATCCTATAACTAACAATGAAGCAGAGTACAAAGCTGTCATTGCATGACTAGAACTCGCACGAGAACTTTTAATCGAGCAAATCTTAATCAAAAGCAACTCCAAACTGGTAGTAAATCAGATGCATGGGACTTACATCGCTCGAGAGACTCTGATGCAACAATATTTGGAAAAGGCACGAGAACTCGTGAGACAATTCAAAACATGAAAGGTAATAAAAATACATAGAGAGGAAAATACAGAAGTAGATGCATTAGCTAACCTCGCAGCAATCACGGAAGTAACAAGCAAAGACAATGCAATTAGCGTTCATCTATTCAATTCAACGATTGACCATGACATAAATGAGGTAACATTCAACAATTTAACCTGGGATTGGAGAAACAAAATCTTAAATTTTTTGCAGAATGGCACCCTACCTGAAGACAAAAAAACAACACAAGCACTTCGCCGCAAAGTTGCACAGTACTGCCTCATTCGCAACTCATTATATCGCAAGATATTCGGAGGGCCCCTAGCAAAATGCCTAGGACCTAACCAAACGAAGTCCACGAAGGACACTGAAGAAATCATTCAAGGGAAAGATCCTTGGTAAATACCCTAATCAGAGCTGGGTACTATTGGCCTAACATGGAGGAAGAGGCCGAGAACTTCGTATCCAAATGCGACAGATGCCAAAGTTTTGCCAATAACATGCATCGACCAGCGAAATTATTGCATCCAATAATATCCTCATGGCCCTTCATGAAATGGGGTATGGAAAAAGTGGGACTTCTTCCCACAGCTAAAGGATATGTACGATTTTGCTCGTGCTAACCGACTATTTTACAAAATTGGTAGAGGCAGAAGCGTTCAAACACGTGCGAGAAAAGTAAGTTAAAAGCTTCTTATGGCAAAACTGTAATGACCCGGCCGGTCGTTCTGTGAGATATACCTTGTCTCCCCCATTTCTGAATTTTTTATATATTTCTAGCCTATTTTTGTTGTGTTGGGTCAGTTGGTTTGGGTCCGGAGTGGTTATGGTGAGAATTGAGGCATTTAGTCTCTTAAAGTAGCCTAATAATTGAGAAAGTCAACTGATAGTTGACTTATTGGTAAACAACCTTGGAATGCGGAGTTTATGGCTCGGATAGCTTTGTTAGGTGATTTAGGACTTAGGAGTGTGTTTAGAATATTTTTGTGGTGTCCGGTGTAGAATTATGCTTGAATTGGCGAAAGTTAGTTTTTGGTGATTTCCGGTAGGCAGTGGAAAATAGGCAATAATGGTCGGAATGGAATTCCGGAAGTTGTATCAGGTTTGTAATGTCATTTTGGATATGTCTGCAAACTTTCAGGTCAATCGGAGATGTTTTTGGTTGGTTTCGGCGTAGTTGGCGAAATTTGGAAGTTTCAAAGTTCATAGGCTTGAATTTGATGCGATTGTAGTGTTGTTGCGTTGTTTTTGGTGTTTCGAAGGCTCGAATAAGTTTGAATGATGTTATGGGATATGTTGGTATGTTCGGTTGAGGTCCCGAGGGTCTCGGGTGTGTTTCGAGTGATTAACGGACCAATTCTTGGCTTGAAAACTAGGCAGATTTCTGCTGGTGTGAGGTTCTGGTTTCCTTCTACGTGATCGTGTGAGGATGTTTGCGATCACTTAGGGTTAAATAGTGGGGGGAGGCATTTTGTTCTATGCGATTGCGTGGTTAGGATTGCGATCGCGTAGGTTGGTCAGGTTAGGCAGTGTGATCGCGTAGGGTATTTTGAGGCGCGTGTGTGAGGAGGAGAATTTGTTCTATGCGATCGCGTATTTTGGTCTGCGATCGCATTGGTTGGTTGGTCTGTGCATCACAAATGTGTGTTAATGTTTGCGGTCGCAGTGAAGAAAATATATTAGCTGGGCAGAATGTTTAAAAGGCCTGTTATGCGAAATTGGCTCATATTTTCCTCCACTGTTGACGAGTTGGGAGTACTTTTGAGAGGATTGAAGAGGGAATTGAAGGGAATCACTTGGAGGTAAGGTTTCTAACTTCATAACTCATTTATATGTCGAATTTTAAGTGATTAAACCATAGAATTGCTGGAACTAAACACAAGTCGGGGAAGAAGGGGTGCATGGGAGATTGATTCTTCTTTTGAAGATTTAAGTGGGCAATTGTGGTCTGATTTCAGTGTTCTTGGTATGTATAGAATCGTGGGAGGACGAGGATTCTAATGATATAAAAATTATAGAATTCCAAGATGTGGGACCGGGCCTCGAGTTTGGCCGAATTTCGAGATTCTTGTATAATTTGATAATTTTCGATTGGGTTGAGTTCCTTTGATATATATTGATGATGTTAAACTGGTTTTTGCTAGATTCGGAGAAATCGGGAGCCAATTCGAGGGGCAAGCGCATTACGGACTAGTGTTGTGGCCCGGTAGAGGTAAGCAATGGTTATAAATCTTGTCCTGAGGGTATGGAACCCCAGATTACATGTTTTCCCACAGATTTTGGAATGGCGCACATGTCGGATGATGAGTATGTGGCGCGTCTTGATTTTTTGATTGGACTAGGTCCTCTCCGTGGCAACTAATGAGTTGAATATTTACTCAAAAACTTATGTTAAATTATGTTCTAAAGATTTGTGAAATATTTGGGCTATAAGCCGTGTTTGGGGCCTCGTGCCGATCTGTTTAGACCCCTAAGGGGCTTTTTACAGCTGTTTTTCCTCACTATTTGTTGATGACTTCACTCACCATCATTGTGCATATTGATTTTCAAAACTCAGCATGATTTACATTACGAGCATTAAAATGATTTTTTGGGTCGAGTACCCTATTTTACTGATTTGCCCGAGAGGCCTTTTGAGTGTTTCTGCTGAGTGTGGCCGAGGGCCAAGAGTGATGGTGAGGTGCTGAGTGATATTAATGCTTGGGCTGAAGGATCCCCTCCGGAGTTTGTACACACCTGCAGTGAGCGCACCGAGTGCCGAGTGCCGAGTGACAGGTGAGTGGGAGGCATTAGTGACTGTGAGGTGCTGAGAGACTGTGAGGCATGCCCGAGGGGCTGATGATGATACATGTTTTTTCCTGAGGGGATACTTATGATTTTACTACATTCATTTGCATACCAAATCCTTTGTTTTAAAGTTGTTAAAAATGTGCATTCTTTAAAGGACTTTTTCTGAAGTTGATTTTAAGGCATGATGATTTCGTATATCTATGCTATACTATTGGAAAGTAAGGCTGTGTACATTGTGACTTGATGGCATTGATTTTATGTGTTTACTTGCTACTTAGACTTGATTTATTTTCGTTACTACTGAGTTGCCATACTCACATTATTCCCTGCACTTCTGTGTTCAGATTCAGGAGTAGATATCGAGTATTAGCCTGTTATTCCGTGCAGATCCGGATTGCGGGATATAGAGGTAGATGTTCAGCGTCCGCATCATCTCTTTTTTCCCATCGCGTTGTATTTAGCTTTTATTCGAAGATTTTGTATTATAATAGTTTATTTTTGCTTATTTCCTCTAGATGTTCATGATATGTTGGCTCCGGGTTTTGGGTTAGGCGTTATTGTATAATATTGGCCTACTTTATTCAGTAATTTCTGTATATTTCATGAAATGCTTGAAAGTTGATTGGGATTTTCAAAAAGAAATTGCGAACATGCGGTAGTCGACTAGCCTAGTTCCACGATAGGCGCCATCACGGCCGATTTAGGATTTGGGGTCGTGACAGTTTGGTATCAGAGCTCTAGATTACACATAACTCAACGGTCATGAGCAGGTTTGTAAAGTCTTGCAGATCGGTACGGAGATGTCAATACATATCTTCGAGAGGCTTTCGAACTTTTTGGAACCATTTCTATCTTTTTTGAACTTTTTCATGCTGATCTATTAATTCTTGAAATCTGAACTTAGATTGTTTCTTTCTCTCACAGATAGTGAGGATACGCCATATCGATCAGAGCGACCAGTCACCGGCTAGACAAGCAAGAGGTCGAGGCCGCGGTCGAGGCCATGGTAGAGGTAGGGAGCCAGCCCGCGCAGCAGCCAGGGCAGTGCCACAGGATCCCCCTATCAACCATGATGAGGTTCCCGCCAATGGTGTCCCAGCGGGACAGGCTCAGGTACCAGCAGTGCCTATGGTTATTCAGAGTCTTTAGGAGACCCTGTCTCAGATATTGACAATATGCACCAGTTTGGCTCAGGTCGTTGCAATGTCTTNGGGGGGGGGGGGGGGGGGGGGCAACCAGACACCAGCTGCCCGGGCACCTGAGCAGGGTGCACAGGGTATTTAGGCACCGGGGGCAGGCCCAGCTCTGTCAGTAGCTCCGGTCCAGGATTATGTGGTCCCTGCAATGCCTGAGGACGAGCAGCGCAGGTTGGAGAGATTCAAAAGACTTCAGCCTCCGACTTTCAGAGGTACATAGGGCGAGGATGCCCAGGGATTTCTAGATAGGTACCAGAGGATACTGCGTATCACGGACATTTTGGAGACCAGTGGGGTCTCATTTGTTAAATTTCAATTTGCAGGTACTGCCTTTACCTGGTTGGAGTCATTCGAGAGGCGTAGACCGGTTGGTTCAACAACTCTTACCTGGCAGCAGTTCTCGACGATCTTTTTGGAGAAGTATGTTACTTAGTCCAACAGCGAGGAGAAACGCATGCAGTTGAGCAGCTGCGCCAGGGTGAGTTATCAGTCACTCAGTACGAGATGAGGTTTTTCGAGTTGGCCAGGCACGCTTCTGAGATTATCCCTACTGATAGGGAGAGGGTTCGGAGGTTTGTAGATGGTCTTTCTTATCAGCTTCAGTTATTTATGACTCGGGAGAGAGTATCGGGTGCTTCATTCGAGCAGGTTGTTGACAAAGCTCGCGATATTGAGTCTGTTCGCCGCTAGAAGCGGGAGGAGAGAGAGGCCAAGAGGCCTCGTGGTTCAGGTAGTTCCAGTGGTGCTCCATTATGGGGACAGTTTCAGCAGCATATGGGGTGTTCATTCAGGCCTTCTCAGTCAGGTCGTCCAGCATATAGTGGTGCCTTCTCGGGGCGGGGTCCCCGTGTTTCTTAGTCAGGCCATACTTTATTTGGGGCCCTCTCAGCTCAGAGTGCAACTCGAGCACCTCCAGTTCAGGGTTCTTCTATACAGGAGCCTTCTAGTGGCCGTACAGGTGCTAGGGGTTTCTATCAGTCCCTGCCTCCAACCCAGGGAGTTATTTCGAGTATAGAGAGTTTGGGCATGGGTGGAGGCAGTGTCCTCGCCGTTCTGATTGATCTTCTCAGTAGAGGGGCCAACCCTCGACTTCAGCTCCAGTCACTTCACCACCCACCCAGGCAGCAAGGGGTCGTGGTCAGTCGACCAGAGGCCGCCCTAGAGGAGGAGGTCGAGCAGGGGGAGGTTAGGCTCGCATGTATGGATTTCTAGCCAGGCCGGATGCTATGGCCTCAGATACCGTGATCGCAGGTATTGTCTCATTCTGTTTCCGTGATGTCTTGGCTTTATTTGACCTTGGCTCTACATATTCCTATGTTTCTTCATATTTTGAAATTTTCTGGATATGCCCCGTGAGTCTCTAGTCACCTCTATTCATGTGTCGACTCCGGTGGATGATACTGTTGTTATGGACCGTGTGTATCGATCGTGCACTATATCTATTGGGGGTTTGGAGACCCCAGTTGACCTACTGTTACTCAGCATGGTCGATTTTGACTTAATATTGGGCATGGATTGGTTATCTCCGTGCCATGCTATTCTTGATTGTCACGATAAGACCGTGACATTAGCTATGCCGGGGTGTCCGAGGGTCGAGTGGAGAGGTTCTTCTGAGTATATTCCTAGTAGGGTGATTTCTTACCTGAAGGCTCAACTCATGGTTGAGAAAGGGTGTTTATCGTATTTGGCCTTCATGAGGGATGTTAGCGGTGAGACTCTCGCTATTGATTCAGTTCCAGTGGTTCGTGACTTTTCGAATGTGTTTCCTGCAGACCTGTCAGGCATGCCACGTGACAAGGATATTGATTTTGGTATTGACGTGGTGTCAGGCACTCGGCCTATTTCTATTCCACCTTATCGTATGGCACCAGCGGAGCTAAAAGAATTGAAGGAGCAACTTCAGGATCTCCTTGATAAGGGGTTCATTCAGCCTAGTGTGTCACCTTGGGGTGCACCAGTGTTGTTCGTGAAGAAGAAGGATGGGTCCATGCGTATGTGTATTGACTATCGGTAGTTGAATAGGGTTACGGTGAAGAACTGGTATCCCTTGCCCCGCATTGATGATTTTCTTGACCAGCTTCAGGGAGATAGAGTGTTCTTCAAGATTGATTTGAGATCTGGGTATCATCAGTTGAGGATTCGGGTTTCTGACATTCTGAAGACTGCTTTAAGGACCAGATATTGTCATTATGAGTTCTTGGTTATGTCGTTTGGGCTGACCAATGCCCCAGCTGCGTTCATGCAATTGATGAAAAACGTGTTTCAGCCTTATCTTGATTCCTTCGTCATTGTGTTCATTGATGACATCCTGGTTTATTCTCGTAGCCAGGAAGAGCATGCTCAGCATTTGAGAGTTTTGTTACAGAGGTTGAGGGAGGAGAAGCTTTATGCAAAATTCTCCAAGTGTGAGTTTTGGCTTGGCTTAGTAGCTTTCTTGGGGCACGTGGTGTCTAGTGAGGGGATTCAGGTTGATCCAAAGAATATTGAGGCGGTGCAGAGTTGGCCCAGACCATCCTCAGCTACAGAGATTAGGAGTTTCCTTTGTTTGGCGGATTATTACCGTCGCATTGTGGAGGGATTCTCTTCTATTGCTTCGCCTTTGACCAGATTGACCCAGAGGGGTGCTCTATTCAGATGGTCCGATGAGTGTGAGGAGAGCTTTCAAAAGCTTAAGTCAGCATTGACTACAACTCCAATACTAGTTTTTCCTGCTGGTTCGGGTTCTTACACATTTTATTGTGATGCTTCTAGAGTTGGTGTGGGAGCAATATTGATGCAGGACGGTAGGGTGATTCCCCACGCGTCCAGACAGTTGAAGGTACACTTGAAGAATTATCCAGTGTACGATCTTGAGTTAGCTGCCATTGTTCATGCCTTGAAGATTTGGCGGCATTATTTTTATGGAGTGCAGTGTGAGATTTTGACTGCTCATCGTAGTTTGCAGTATCTGATGAGGCAGAAGGACTTGAAGTTGCATCAGAGGAGATGGTTAGATCTCCTCAAAGATTATGGCCTCACTATCTTATATCATCCGGGGAAGGCCAATGTGGTGGCCGATGCCTTGAGTCGCAGAGCAGAGAGTTTGGGGAGTCTAGCCTACCTTCCAGTAGTAGAGCGGCCATTATCCCTTGATGTTCAGGCCTTAGAAGGCCAGTTAGTGAGATTGGATCTATCAGAGCCCCCAAGGGTGTTGTCTTGTGTGGCCTCCAGGTCTTCTCTTTACGATCAGATTAGAGCACGCTAGTATGATGATCCACATTTGCTTGGAAAGTAAGGCTGTGTACATTGTGACTTGATGGTATTGATTTTATGTGTTTCCTTGCTACATAGACTTGATTTATTTTCAATACTACTGAGTTGGCATACTCACATTACTCCCTGCACCTCTGTGTGCAGATTCAAGAGTAGATATCGAGCATTAGCCTGTTATTCCGCGCGGATCCGGATTGCGGGATATAGAGGTAGCTGTTCAGCGTCGCAACATCTCTGTTTTCCCTTCTTGTTGTATTTAGCTTTTATTCAAAGGTTTTGTATTATAATAGTTTATTTTGTCTTATTTCCTCTAGATGCTCATGACATGTTGGCTCCGGGTTTTGGGGTCAGCGGTATTATATAATATTGGCCTACTGTAATCAGTAATTTCTGTATATTTCATGAAATGCTTGAAACTTGATTGGGATTTTCAAAAAGAAATTGTGAACATGTTGTAGTCGGCTAGCCTAGTTCCACGATAGGCGCCATCACGGACGGTTTAGGATTTTGGGTCGTGACAGAAACATAATATGTCGCTTTGGGATACCAAAGGAGATCGTGTGTGATAATGGCCCACAATTCATAGGTTTGCAGATCACAGAATTCTTTGAATGCTGGCAAATCAAACGGATCACTTCAACGCCATACCACCCTATGGCGAATGGTCAAGCTGAGTTAACGAATAAAGTCATCACCAACAATCTAAATAAGCGGCTAGATAAAGCCAAAGGAAATGAGCATGATGTGTTACCAGCGGTACTATGTGCACACAGAATAACTTCAAAAACAGCCACGGGAGAAACTCCGTTTGCACTTGTCTATGGCTTAGAAGCCTTAATACCTATGGAGATTGGCAAACCAAGCATAAGGTTTACAACAACCACAGAGGAAACAAACGACGATGAATTGAGGACCAATCTGGACCTGCTCGAACCACGGAGAGAAGCAACATTAATAGGGATGGCAGCTCAAAAACAAATCATAGAGCGTTATTACAACCGTAAAGCTCATCTCAGGTACTTCAATATTGGGGACTTCGTCGTAAAAAAATTCTTTCAATCAACAAAAGAAGCAGGCGTAGGAAAGCTAAGTCCAAACTGGGAAGGACCGTACAAAGCTCGACGCATAGCTGGGAAGGGGGCGTACGAGCTGGAAGCTATGGACGACAAAATCCTACCAACAAGTTGGAATGCCATCCACTTGAAGAAGTACTACTTCTATGGAAAAAAAGTACCCCTGTTCAGGTATCACACGTTTGATTTTATTTTGAATATTTAAAATTTTACTAACCTTTTTAGATGATAGGCATAAAGCTAAACCTTCACCAGATGATGATATTAGATGTAATGACCCGACCGGTCATTTTGATCTAGCGCTTCATTCAGCGATTTGAAGTCGTGGGCAGCTTCGTCTCAGGTATTATGAACCGTGGGCATGGTCGGAATTGAATTTACGGAAGTTTAGAATTGATTTGGAAAGAAAAATTCTCATTTCAGAAGCCTTAAGTTGGAGAAATAAACTAAGATTGGAATCTTGAGTAAATGACCTCCGTATCAGGATTTGAAGGTTCCAGCAGGTTCATATGATGATTTCGGAGTTGGATGTGTGTCCGGCTCGGGGTTTGGATAACCCGGGAGCGCTTCGACGTATATTATGGAAGTTAGCATTTTAGAAGGATTCATGAATTTGGACTTGAAGTTCATATCAGTGAGGGTGATGTCCGTTTGCTATTCCGAGTTTGGGAATAGCTCCATATGTTGATTCTAGAGTTGGGAACGCGATCGTAAGTGAATTTGGATGTCCGTAGGTCATTTTGAAGTCATTTGGCATTTGAAGGTTCTTGAGAAATCCGACTGAAAGTAGAAGTTTTGATATCGAGGCCGGAATGCAATTATAGAAGTTTGAGCAGGTCCGTAATGTTGAATATGACTTGTGTGCAAAATTTGAGGTCAATCGGGTAAAATGTATTAGGTCTCGGCGTCGGATGTAGAAGTTTGAAATTCAATGTTCTTAAAGAATTGGATTTGAGTGTGATTCGTGATTTCGGCATTTTTTGATGTGATTTGAGGGCTTGATCAAGTCCGTGTCATGTTTTGGGACATGTTGGTGTGATTGGACGGGGTCTCGGCGGGCTCGGGTGGATTCCGGGTGGTTAATAGATCAAAGTTGAAGTTGGAAAAAGGGCTGATGCTTGCTGTCATCTGGTGTAATCGCACCTGCGAGGCTTTGACCACAGGTGCGGAGTCGCATAAGTGAGATTGGGGCTGGAGCTGAGGAGGCCGCATGTGCGAAGAGGGGATCGTAGGAGCAGGAATTTGCTGGGTCAAGTCAGAGCCGCACGTGCGATGGAATTTCTACAGGTGTGGAGCCGCATGAGCGGCCATTGGATCGCAGGTGCGAAAGAGCCCTGGGCAGAATGTTTTAAAGATGAGTTTAAGTCATTTCTCACCCATTTTTCATTGTAATGGGCGATTTTTGGAGAGCATTTCAAGGGGGATTCTCGACAGGCATCAAGGTAAGTAAACTCCTTCCATTTGTTAGATGAATACAAGATTATATGTGTGGTTTAGGCATAGATGTTGGTAGGAATTTGGGAAATTTTTCAAGAAACCTAGAGAATGTAAATTTGGAATTTAGCCACGAATTTGAGTATGGAATGTAGAGTAAAATCCATGATTGAAGTAGTTGAGCTACGTGTAGCATGTATCTTTAAGAATTTCGGATTTTCGGGCGCGTGGGCCCGAGGGCATTTTGGTCATTTTTTAGAGCGGGGTTGGGAAAGTATATAATCCGAATTTGTTTTGAGTATTAGGATGAATTTTCATTTCTTTGCCATTATGTGGTAATTTCGGAGCATTGTGCGTTAGTGGGAGTCATCAGAAGGGCTTGGAAGCCGGTGTTGGACTTTCGGAGCTAGGTAAGTCTCCTTTCTAACTTTCTGAGGGCGAATTGCCCCCCTAGGTGAATTGATTCAATACATTCTATTAT
This sequence comes from Nicotiana knightiana, assembly GCA_005239525.1. Taxonomy (NCBI): domain Eukaryota; kingdom Viridiplantae; phylum Streptophyta; class Magnoliopsida; order Solanales; family Solanaceae; genus Nicotiana; species Nicotiana knightiana. The sequence continues at coordinate 32,907 of ML416005.1, read as the reverse complement.
CTTCGGGGGCTACGTACGCACGAGGTGATGGGAGTCCATGCGTAGCTACTATTATGTCATGTCCGGGTAGTCTAGGACCCACTAGCATGCCTTGCCTGTTATACCTGTAATCCAGCCTGTAGTATTAAACTGCTAATATAATGGAAGACGTAATTGAATATCTAAAAGAAAACTAGAGTTCATCTTGTTAATCTTCTAAAAAGAGAATTCATCTCTCTATGGATATTTGTGTACCTGGACTAGGTTGTATCATGGAATTTCATTAAATTGACAAATGAGTTTCAAAAACAAATGATTTCAAAACCTATATTTCATGTTTCGTTTAATAAGGATTTTACCACTTTCCTGAGAAAACTATTTTCTTGATAAAATACGGATTTGATGTGTGGAAATGTGTCAGCACCCGAGTAGTAGGTATGATTCGCGAGCGCGGGAAGCTATATAATATTTAGTATAAGTGTGTCAGCACTCGAATCGCAGGAATGATTCACGATCGAGGGAAGCTTTACGGTAATTTGGTATAAATGTGTTAGCACCCGAGTCGTAGTTATGATTCATGAGCGGGGGAAGCTTTATAATATTCAGTATAAGTGTGTTAGCACTCGAATCGCAGGTGTGATTCGCGATCGACAGAAGCTTTATGGTAATTTGGTATAAATGTGTCAGCACCCGAGTCGTAGGTATGATTTGCGAATGGGGGAAGCTTTATAATATTCAGTATAAGTATGTTAGCACTCGAATCGCATGTATGATTCGCGATCTAGGGAAGGTTTATGGTAATTTTGTATAAATGTGTCAGCACCCGAGTCGTAGGTATGATTCACGAGCGGGGGAAGCTTTATAATATTCAGTGTAAGTGTGTTAGCATTCGAATCGTAGGTATGATTCGCGATCGAGGGAAGCTTTATGGAAATCGTATATAAATGTGTCAGCACCCGAGTCGCGGGTATGATTCACGAACGGGGGGAGATTTACGTCTATTTAGTTTCTAGATATATCCTTATGACTCTGGTCAGTTGTCTTATCCTTGTGTGCGCATGACTATTTGGTACAATTTTATTGATATTGGCCTGACATGTATTTTCGAAAAAGGAATATGTACTTTATTGTTTATTCTCGGTAGTTACCTGGATTTCTGTACTGGATACGTATTCGCTACTCATTGTCTTATATGTCTACTGTATTTCACCATATTCTGTCATAAATTATATTGTTGGACCCTAGTGAGTGTCTAACGCGACTTCTCGTCACTACCTCTCTGAGGTTAGGCGGGCGACTTACTGAGTACATGTTATTTTTGTGCTCATGCTACACTTGCTATGCATTTTTATTGCACATGTGCTTTCATAGAGATTTGAGGAGTTAGACTTAGGCGAGCTGCATCATCCGGAGGCGATCCGCAGCTGACGAAGTCTCCCTCACACTGTTTTTACTTTCAGTTTATAATCCCATGTCCAATTTGTATTCTGGATAGGCTTTGTGATGAAATTATAAATTCCTAGAAATTGCTCATGTACTTGTGACACCAGGTTCTGGAGTAGGTTGGGATGTGTTTGGTTATATTTGTTATGGTGTAGTATTCAAACCCTTGTTTTTAACTAACATGTTTTTATTTGGTTAATATGTAATAAAGTAAAAGGAAATGTTTTTCATAAATGTGAAAAACCGGAAAGTTATTTCAACTAATTAAGGGGTTGGCTTGCCTGATAGTGGTGTCCGGTGCCATCACGACTCGTAGATTTTGAGTCGTGATAACATGGTATCAGAGCGTTAGGTTCCCGTAGGTATCACGAGTAATGATCAAGTTTAGTAGAGCCTTGCAGATCGGTGCGGAGATGTTTGTACTTATCTTCGAGAGCTACAGGGGTGTTAGCAGTACTTCCCTTCTTGATTCTTCATCGTGCAAGTTGATTCCTTTGAGGCTTATGCCTATGTTCATTCCTACTCAATCCTACGCGTCACGAAGCGCTTGCTATGGATCAGGAATTTGAGGAATGGAAATGGTGCTACGAATGTAATCCGAGATGCTTCCATGTGTAATTGGTCGTGGTTGTTGTTATGGCCCTGCAAAAGGGTAATATGTTATTTTAGCTCAGTAGCTGTGTTTCTGGGGGCCTTAACGCTATGCTCGGGTAGTGATAATGTTTGCAATTGGTTTCGCGCGGTGTCGTTATGATGATACAATGCTTGCCCGTATGTTGAGGGTGATGAATGGTTTGAAGGGAGGTCTTCTCAGCCTTTGATTTCGAGATTTTAGTGCTTTTGTGTCGGCAAAGGAAGGCATTTGGGTTATGAATGGTCCGGTTGGGGTTGATAAGGTAGTAATACTTGGCCTCTTCAAGTGAGGTGGGATATGCACCTGTGACATGTAGTCGTCGTCATTGATCGGATGTGATGTGTTAGGTTCGGCAGTGCTATGGTTTCTTCAGTTGCGTGGGGTCATAGTATCGATAAGAAGTGTTGAAGAATGCGGTTGGCAGGGATCGTGAGGTGCGGTGGTTCAGTACCAGATAAGTGTTGTTAATGAAGGCAGCTAGAGAAAGATGATCTTCGGAGAGCGTGAAGTCGTGGTGATCTGCTGGTTTGAGAGCTACAGAGGACGGACTTGAAGTAAGGCTATGCAGTGGTTCCATTTCTTAGAAGCCAGGTGTAAGAAGCGAAAGTCGAGCAGTCACAAAGTGGGGGAGTCCTACCATCTGCATATGGGTCGTAGGTTTGTCTTCGCATAAGGTTGCGGATTGTCAGTGTGTTGGAAAGTTATTTCAGTTAAGGGAAAGGAGTAAAATGGTAATTGTGTGTGGGATTTGATGAATATGGGCAAAAGTTGGCCCTGTCGGGCCAGGGTTGGGTATGGAAAATTCAGAACTTATGCTTAAGGCATGTGCGAGTTGTAAGGTTAGTGACTCAGTCACGTGTTTCATTGAAAAGGGTGTTCCTATGCTAGGAGGGCCCTGGAGTTGATTGTATTCAGGGCCAGTCGGAGTGGATGACTCTCAATAGCGGTCCTAGTAAGTTCCAAAGTTAAGAATGCGGCGTTTAAGGGTTAAGGCAGCAGTATGATCGATAGTCGAGCTTTTGCAGAGTAGTTTATGAGAAAAAGAAGGATGTGTGGAATGTTCTATGATGTGTTTCAGCATGCAGGATAGAATCGGAGGAGTGAGAGAAATAAATTCCGGATTGTAGAAGGATTATCAGCAAGGGTATGTGATGGGTTGCGGGATTTAGGCAACATAGTCTAGTGAATCAAGGTCACTCAGGATGAGTGAGGTTGAGTTTGCTATGGTTTGAAGGAAGTTGTTATTATTCCTGAGGCAATTAAAGATGATTAAAAGACGATAGATTGACTAGCCATGGTTGAAATGGAACATTTGCGGCAGTGATCAGTTCCTTTGATGTGATGTAGTTATGCATGTGGTTTGTGCCGGTGTGTGCGAGGCATGCCGGCCGTCGTAATGGATTGCATGTGGGAGCATTCAACTATTATAGCCTGTCAAGTATAGGCGGATCCCGAAAGGGCATGGTTGTATAGACTAGTACTTAAGGATTTGCATGATTGGGTGATAGTGGGAATTCACGCGTGTGTTGAGATGGTACTCTTGAATTGAGTTATGTAAAAGGGTTCTATATGATGAAGTGTTCACCCTATTGGTGGTCAAAAGTTATGCTGGAATTCTTGCGCTACCTCATATTGGCATGTTAGGTGCGGTAAGCAGTATGTAACTGGGATTAGGAATCGAGATTGAGGTTCGATGTTTATAAGGATTTCATGAGCTCGAAAGAGCAAGACAAAGTGATTTTGAAGTTCAGAGTAAGCTGGTGTTATCTTCAGTGTCACCTGAGATTGAGATTCGGTGGAAGAGGCTTTGTACCCTGGTTATGAGTTCTTGAATTATCTTACATCGTGGTATGGCCTGTGGTGGATGGGCAAACTTGTTGCCTTGTGTGAAAGGTCGTGGAAGCATGACCACGAAAAGATTGTATAAAGTGTGACATGTAGTCACTTGATGGAATTCAGATTTGGACTGAGTATAGCGAACTGCAATATTTCTTAATTAAGAATTTACGCCTCGAGGGCGTTCGATTTAGTTTATTATGGATTATGGGGTGTTAGTCCCGGTGATGATGGTTGTTCTCGTGTATTATGAGAGAAAGTGGGTTAATATGCACCCAGGCAAAAGCTATTAGCTTAGTTGGTGCGAGCAAGATGGCTCGATGTTTATGGATGGATTTGAATATGATTATAGGCTCCGTATGAGCCATACATGTTCCTTTCAGTAGAGCGCTTTTCATGGAAAGGTATTAGAACAACGGGCGTTGTTCTGTCTTCGTCAAATTCATGTGTTATTGTGATTGTGCCGTGCGAGTTGTGAAACGACTTGATAACTTCCTATGTGTTGAGGTCCTGTGTGGTGGGGATGTTATGTGAGCAGGATAGCTCTTGAGATTCAGAGTGTATATATGTATATCGCACCTCAGTTGTGCTTGGGTTATGTAGCGCACGACTTTGTGAGTCTCCCACGGATTGTATTATGCACTTAGCGTGCTTGTGATCGATCGGGTTGCACGCCGCAACAGTGTGATGATGAGAAAGGTTAATATGTATTTATTTTCTTGTGTTTTATTTCCTATTTTCTGGTAAGAATTCATATTAGTTGCGTGAGATGAATAGTTCCGTCCTGAGTCGTTTCTTATTATCATGTTCGAGTTATGGCCTATTGGCGCAATGTGGTATCATGTGAGGCTGTTGGTCATGTTGGGGTGGTTCGTTGTCTGAGCAGTACGTATTGGGTGAGACGATATTATCGGATCGGGGATCAGTGCGATGAGATTATGTGAAGCGTATATTAAAGAGCAAATACCATTATTCAAGTTCATAATTAACTCTGCAGTTGAGTATGAGGTATTCAAGGATTTGTTAACTCTGCAGTTGAGTATGAATTTCTGCACATTTCCTCTGTTGTGGTGGTATCGTCAGCATAATAGTGGGGTGTATGTATATTTGTTATGAGGTGCATTGGGAGGATCGGATTTGTGGACCTTTGCTATTAAGGATCAGGGAGCGTCATTGTGGTCAGATGATGAGTTATGCGGTGCATGGTGACGATTCAGCAAGGGTATGCAATTATGATCTAGTATATCCTGTGCTAGTTGATGCAGTGCTTATATATTGGAACTAGGCCTGGCTAGAGAAATTTTCAGGTGTTTGAATGAATTTTGAGCCTATTATATCGAATAAAGAAGAAATCTCAAGATTTAATCAAGCTATTGTGCTCGACTAGGTTGAGGTAGCACGGGCAGGTGCTTGGGATGTTAATCAGTGATTTCAGATAACGCCATAGCAGTTCTTGGCACATTCGAGGATGAACGTCAATTTAAGTGGGGGAGAATATAATGACGCGACCGGTCATTTTGAGCTCTAACACGTCGTTCAGCGGTTTGAAGTGTGAGCAGCTTCGTCTCAGGTATTATGACTCGTGGGCGTGGTCGGAGTTGAATTCAAGGAAGTTTAGAATTGATTTGGAAAGAAAAATTCTCATTTTAGAAGTCTTTAGTTGGAGAAATCAACTAAGATTGGAATCTTTAGTAAACAACCTCCGAATCAGGATTTGAAGGTTCCAGTAGGTTCGTATGATGATTTCTGACTTGGATGTGTGTCCGGCTTGGGGTTTGGATAACCCGGGAGCGCTTCAGCATATATTGCGGAAGTTAGCATTTTACAAGGATTTTATGAATTTGGGCTTGAAGTGCATATCAGTGAGGGTGATGTCCGTTTTTGATTCCAAGTCTGGGAATAGCTCCGTATGGTGATTCTGGAGTTAGGAACGCGATAGGAGTTGAATTTGGATGTCCGTAGGTCATTTTGAAGTCATTTGGGTAAAGATAGGAATTTGAAGGTTTTTGAGAAATCTGACCGGAAGTGGAAGTTTTGATATCGAGGTCGGAATGCGATTCCGGAAGTTGGAGCAGGTCCGTAATGCTGAGTATGACTTGTGCGTAAAATTTTAGGTCAATCGGGTGTGCTTTGATAGGTCTTGGTGTCGGATGTAGAAGCTTGAAATTCTAAGTTCTTAAAGAATTGGATTTGAGTGCGATTAGTGATTTCGCCGTTGTTTGATGTGATTTGAGGGCTCGATCAAGTTCGTGTAATAATTTGGGCCATGGTGGTGTGATTGGACGGGGTCTCGGGGGCCTCGGGTGGATTCCGGTTGGTTAACAGATCAAAGTTGAAGTTGGAAAGATGGCTGAAGGTTGCTGTCATCTGGTGTAATCGTACCTGTGAGGCTTTGACCAAAGGTGGGGAGCCGCAGGCGGGGCTAAGGGCGCTGCAGGAGCGAGATTGGGGTTGGAGCTGAGGAGGCCGCAGTTGCGGAAGATTGGTCGCACCTGCGAAATCGCAGGTGCGAAGAGGGGATCGCAGGAGCGGGAATTTGCTGGGTCAAGTCATAGCCGCACCTGCGATGAAATTTTTGCAGCTGCGGAGCCGCAGGACCAGCCATTGGATTGCAGGTGCGAAAGAGGCCTGGGCAGAATGTTTTGAAGACGGGTTTAAGTCTTTCTCACCCATTTTTCATTGCCATGGGCGATTTTTTGAGAGCATTTCAAGGGGGATTCTCGTCAGGCATCAAGGTAAGTAAACTCCTTCCATTTTTAGATGAATACAACATTATATGCGTGGTTTAGGCATGGAAATTGGTAGGAATTTTTGAAAATTTTGAAGAAACCTATAAAATGTAAATTTGGAATTTAGCCACGAATTTGAGTTTGGAATGTAGAGTAAATTGCATGATTGAACTAGTATAGCTATGGGTAGCATGTATCTTCAAGAATTTTGGATTTCCAGGCGCGTGGGCCCGAGGGCATTCTGGTTATTTCTCCGAGCGGGGTTTGGAATGTATATAATCCGAATTTGTTGTGAGTATTAGGATGAATTTTCATTACTTTTCCATTATGTGGTAGTTTCGGACCATTGTGCGTCCGTGGAAGTCATCGGAAGGGCTTGGAAGTCGGTGTTGGAATTTCGGAGCGAGGTAAGTCTCCTTATTAACTTTGTGAGGGGGAATCCCCCCCCCCCCAGGTGAACTAATTAAATACATGCTATTATCTTCGGGGGCTACGTACGCATGAGGTGACGGGAGTCCGTGCGTAGCTACTATTATGTCATGTCCGGGTAGTCTAGGACCCACTAGCATGACTTATGTGTTATACCTGTAATTCTGTCTGTAATATTAAACTGCTAATATAATCGAAGACGTAATTGAATATCTAAAGAAAACTAGAGTTCATCTTGTTAATCTTCTAAAAAGAGAATTCATCTCTCTATGGATATTTGTGTACCTGGACTAGGTTGTATCGTGGAATGTCATTAAACTTGACAAATGAGTTTCAAAAACAAATGATTTCAAAACCTATATTTCATGTTTCTTTTAATAAGGCTTTTACCACATTCATGAGAATACTATTTTCTTGATAAAATACGGATTTGATGTGTGGAAATGTGTCAGCACCCGAGTCACAGGCAAAATTCGCGAGCGGGGGAAGCTTTATAATATTGAGTATAAATGTGTCAGCACTCGAATGGCAGGTATGATTCGCGATCGAGGGAAGCTTTATGGTAATTTGGTATAAATGTGTCGGCACCCGAGTTGCAGGTATGATTCACGAGCGGGGGAAGCTTTATAATATTCAGTATAAGTGTGTCAGCACTCGAATCGCAGGTATGATTCGCGATCTAGAGAAGCTTTATGGTAATTTGCTATAACCGTGTCAGCACTCGAGTCGCAAGTATGATTCACGAGCGGTGGAAGCTTTATAATATTTAGTATAAGTGTGTCAGCACTCGAATCGCATGTATGACTCGCGATGGAAGGAAGCTTTATGGTAATTTGGTATAAATGTGTCAGCACCTGAGTCGCAGGTATGATTCGCGAGTGGGGGGAGCTTTACGTCTATTTAGTGTCTAGATATTTCCTTATGACTCCGGCCGATTGTCTTATCCTTGTGTGCGCATGACTATTTGGTACGGTTTAATTAATATTGGCCTTACATGTATTTGGGAAAAACGAAAATGTACTTTGTTGTTTATTCTCGGTAGTTACCTGGATTTCTGTACTTGATACGTATTTGCTGCTCACTGTCTTACATGTCTACTGTATTTCACCATATTCTGTCATAAATTATATTGTTGGACCCTAGTGAGTGTCTAATGCAACCTCTCGTCACTACCTCTCTAAGGTTAGGCGGGCAACTTACTGAGTACACGTTGTTTTTGTACTCATGCTACACTTGCTGTGCATTTTTATTGCACGGGTACTTTCATAGCGATTGGAGGATTCATGGACTAGGGCGTGTTGCATCATCCAGAGGCGATCCGAAACTGACGGAGTCTCACTCGCACTGTGTTTACTTTTAGTTTATATTCCCATGTCCAATTTGTATTCCGGACAGGCTTCATGATAGTTGTATAAATTCTTAGAAATTGCTCATGTACTTGTGATATCAGGTTCTGGAGTAGGTTGGGATGTGTTGGGTTATATTTGTTATGGTGTAGTATTCAAACCCTTGTTTTTAATTAACAGGCTTTATTTGGTTGATATGTAATAAACTGAAAGGAAATATTTTTCATAAATGTTAAAAAATGGAAAGTTATTTCAACTAATTAAGGGGTTGGCTTTCCTGACAGTGGTGTCCGGCGCCATCACGACTTGTAGATTTTTGGTCGTGACATTAGACCTGCAAAGACGCGAGGAAGTAACTAAATTTCCGGTCTAGGGTTGCACTTTCTGATGGACGTTTTAAAGGGTTTTAGTCATCATCTAAAAACTATATACCTTTGAGTCCTGCATGTTTTTCCTTTTCAGGAAAAGGACCACAAGGAAGGAATAGTCAAGTGCTTGAGATTTAATTCTTCAAAGCTCAAACACATGGGGGACTATACAATATTGAAGGCTAAGACGAAGCAAAGAAGACTATCAAAAAGTCAAAACTCGAGCCTACACTTGGGGGACTATACAATATTGAAGGCTAAGACGAAGCAAAGAAGATTATCAAAAAGTCAAAACTCGAGCCTAAAGATCGATCTACCCAACAAGTCAAGTGATACGAGCAGAATTGAAAGAGCAGAAGACTCAAATACAAAGCTTGATCCAAAAAACCTTCGAACATGTCTAGGTTGAAAGGAAAAATATTAGCTACGAGGAAGAAATGCACATCTTTGTACTTATTCAATAGAAAACTGTTGTAACCAAAAACAGTTACGAAATCTTTGTACTCACATGTAAAACTGGTATCAAATAAAATAGTTACGGATGAAAAAGCATTTCCTCGTGATCATTGAAAACTGTTATGAACGAAAAATAGTTGTTCTCTTGTATTAACTCGAAAAAACTGTTACATACAAAAAATAGTTACGAAATACAAGTGTACATCAAATCTATTAAAATAAAATAGTTGCAACATGAGTTTTAGACGATAATCGAACACATGTAAAATGTTGTGGAAGTTCAAACAATAAAATTTCATCAAAAACATTCTTAAACATGTAAAAAATTCCTATCACTCTATTGCATTATTACACCATTATGAAGTTGGGACGTCTTCTTCATTAAGTGTCGATCAAAAAGGGCCCTCTTTCATAAATTTTTCCTACTACAAAAAGGCACACATTTTATATGATACCGCGCCTATTATGAAAAGGTACGAGTAATCTAAAGCATTCTATATGCAAAACTCAGAGGTAAAACTAAAACCTCGAGAAATAAAGCATGCAAAAGACTTAAAGAGTAGAACATAGACTTAGTAACAAAAGTCATATTTTGCATTGATATGATAAAACGGCTAAGTAGAAACTAGGTATTAAATTTATACATAGCCATATATATTGTATTTACATTAAGGTGCCACTAAGTTGTCAGTTGGGGACTTTAAAAGATCCAAACTTACCCCCATTAGAGCTAGGGGTAACCAACAATCAAATAAAAAAAAGAAGGTGAACCAACATCTTAATTGTCTTTAGAAGAGGTATCAACTTCTTCGCCGGCAGAGGAAGCAGAAGCAGTTGGAGACGAGGGGACTTGAGCAGTAGGAGGCTCACCTTCAAGTGAAGAGAGATTCTGACCTTGTTGAGCTTTCTCCATGGCTTCTTTGATTTTACCAATTTCAGCGTTAAGGGCGAAACCCTCTTGACTCATTTCCGTCAATGTGTCAAGGCGAGAATTCATATACACCCAACTGACATCGACAACTTCCGCCTCCTCAAGAGCTTGGTAATAATTCTCCCATATCATAATCTCAGCTCTCAGCCCGTCCCTCTCAGCCTCAATAGCATCTTTGGCGACCCATAAAGGTGTAACACACCTCTCCAAGAATTGAATTTTGTCCAAGGCATTGCAAAGATCCTCTTGGGTCTGGGTCAAAGACTGCACAAGCTCACCTGAATACTCTTCTTTCTGCTCCAGCAAGGCTTTTAAACTCCTAGCTTCTTCTGAGGCACGGGATAACTTCTCGGCAAATGAAGACTCAAGAATGCTCTTGTATATGTTCGCTTGGTTAGAGGAAGCCTTCTCCACTACCAAATCCATTGCCATGACTCTCATCTGTCTCTCTAAGGTACATTTTTCTTCCTCTAAGGCCTCCATGTCGAGCCTTAAGCATTCATATTGCCCCTTCCAGTTATCAACTTCAGGATGCCACTCTTTTATTTCTTGCTCCGTGTTAGAAACCCTCTTCATGAGCTCCATGCCTATAAGATTGATCTACAAAAAAGAAAACAGTTAAATACAAAAATTACACGTACGAGCATGAAATGAAAAAGAATATACTTTACCTTCAAAGATGTATGCACGAACTCATTAGCCCAGGTAAGAGAACTGTGGCTTTCCAGTTTGGTCCTCTTTGATGGGCCTATCAAAGGCTTCAGCCACACCTCAAGCTAACCAGATTTCTTAAAAATACTCCCACCAACTGGAACCTCTATTAGAAATTGCCGCATCTCCCTGCTAGAAGACCCTACTTCATTGACAAAAGTACGGGCACGGAACTATGGGGAGCTAAGAAATCCACGGACAAAGTAGTAACAGGAGCAGTAATCGCCAAGGGAGCAGAGGAGGTAATAGGAGCAGATGAAGGAACTTCTCTAAAATAAGGAGGAAGAACGGCCAAGGGAGCTTCATTAACATCAGGGCCGAAGCCTTCACGAAACAGATGATCCACAGAATCATGCGCAGGAGAGAGAGAAGCATCCTCAAAGGAAGAAGGTCTAACATCAGGCACGAAAGACACTGGCACGGGTGTAGAATCATCGTCTAAAATCACACACTCCTTCTACGTGACCTGTTCACCAAGGTGTCCTTCTCTTCTTCTTCTTCTTCTTCTTCTAAGGACCTAGACCCACCAACCTTCCTCTTCGAAGAAGAAGAACCAGCAATAATTTCCTGGGCCTGAGCCAGGGACATTTTTGAAATAGACACAGCAGACACTCTACGGATAGGAAACCCTATAAAAAATAAAGGGTTAAAATGAGAAAGAGATTCGAGCAAGGAAAGAAACGAAAACAAAAGCTTCAGTTACCGTGAGTTTTCACTTTCCAACGGTACTTTCCGGAGAAGTAGTTCCAAGACCTTTCTTCCAACGGAGCTTTCGACAAAAAATTTTCTACCCAACCATGGATACCAGAGACATTCTCAACAGTACCTATGATTGCTGAAACAAGAAAAAAAAACATCTACGGTGTTAATAAAACACTTAAAGAAAAAAGGAAGAATAACGAATGTGAGCTAAAATGTACTCACGTGCACGATTCCACTTCTCGCGGAAGAGAAGATTTTCTTCTCCTACTAAACCAGTAGTGGGCGCAACAACGCAACGAAGGTACCAACCTCTATCCTTATTGTCTTCAGGGGTTACCAGCACTCTTTTACTCCTGGTAACCAGAGTAAAAATCCGTTGACGAAATAAGGCATGAGAATAAAGATGAATGAGATGATTAAAGGTAAAAGGAACCGAGGCTAAAGTAGCTAAACATCTGAGACATGCAACAACCCGCCACACAAGAGGACCAACTTGTCCTAAGAACTTTTGAAGAAATGACAGAATTGGATGATGACTGGATCAATATGAGGTTTAAACCCTAAAGTAAAAGGGTAGGTATAAACGTAAGAATACCCCATCTTGTAAGACGTTATTCTTTGGTTCTCATTTGGAAGGATGATAGGAAAATCAGACTTCCAAGATCATTCCCTGCGAACAAGGGGAACTAAACCTTCAGTAATAAGGGTAGGGTACCTATCAGCACTATCAAGGGAGAACGACTGATCAACAAGGACCTGACTATCCCAGTGAAGGTAAACTCAGCAGCAATGATTTCATCCACTCGTGGTTCGCGTAAGGGTTCATGATGTTCTCTACCCCTGCACCAAGATCTGGAAGCCCTAGATCTTGTAGAAACTAAAGACCTAGCAGAAGGAGGGGAAGTAATCTTGGAAGAAGAAGAAACTCCTCAGTCTACCACCTATCCGGCTCCGCGTCGGAGCAGCAGAAGGGGTCAAATCATCCACATTTATCACTCTTTTGGGTTGGTTCGATGAAGACATATTTACAAAGACAAGAAAAAAGAAAGTCTTTACAAATAAAGAAGACAAGTTAGAAGTGTTTCGTGAAAGTAAAGAAAACAAAAAGAAAATAGGTATTTATACTTGAAGAAAACCGTCAAACATGAGAAAAAACAATGATGATAAAGTCATAATTGAAGGTGTCACTTCGTGGCTGATGCATCCGCAAAAATCCCTAAAAGGCACCGAGTAACTGCAGAACCAATCCAGAGGGAACACGTGGCTTGAGCATTAGATGGAAGTGACAAGCGACGTCTATGTTCAGAGAAGGATACAATGTTTCAAGTTGAAACGACCGCAAAATATTCCCGCCATAAATGCATATCCACTTACCAAATATTAATCGATAAATAAATGGTAAGTGGAGGGACTATCTGTATTGGTAGAAAATGAATTCCACACGTATGATAATTCTTGATGAGTCAGCTCGCTACGTGGACCAAGGAAACCATGACAGCTTAGACATGATTCTATAAAGAGGTGTGAAGCAAAGAGACACGACTCAATAAACCTACAGAGTAATCAGCTACGAGAAACTCAACCCAATTGAGACAAGGAAGAGACACGGTCAGAATGAATACGGACAAAGCTATGGGCAGATTCAGAGACCCTCAATTAATGACTCACACGTTACACAACCTTCATGCAACAATTACGGTCATTCTACATAACGTCCCATTAATGTAATAATTAGTCATTAATGAGCGATCAGTTACCGAGATAGACGTTGTATTAAGAAATTCCCTATATAAGGGAATAAAATAAAACTTGTAAGGGCATCTGAACTACGAAGACAATACATCTTACTTTTCTGTGCATCATATTATTGTCTATTTACTTACTCTTTTTTATTTATTATTATTTCATGGATTATCAGAAACCCGTGTTCATCCTAAAAATAACGATCTAATTCTTTGGTTAAACAATCACCTCTTGATTTTTTTTTGTTCCCATTCATTATCCACAATAGGTACCACTTTCTTATGGAATGAATACAATGTTATTGTAAGACTGTTGCGACAAGACCATTTCCTCATTAGGCCACTGTGTTTAGTTTGAAGCCTTCTTCCTTATTTCCTCAGCTAGTCTTTCGTTGTAGTACCTGCGGAAGACCTTCTAACTCTTGTAAATATGCAAGCTTATTATATCGTATACTCGACAGAATTTTTGATGTCCTTCCTCACCTTTAATTATCCGTAGTTATTTACCTCCACGCCCTTGTGCTTGTAGGGTTGCTTGTAAGCTAATATGTTGATTGTTTTTCCCAGTGGAATTCTCTTTTATTTTCATAATACTCATACGATACCTTTTTAACTTCCCCAACTCCTATCTGAATATATATCAAGTATTACAATGTCATAACTGCGAGGCTGAATGCATTATATTGGGTTTTACTATGTTTATCTTGCATGATGTGCTTATTTGTCTGTATCTTCTTGTCTAGCCATAACTACACTCTTCCTGAGTCAACTACTAATTACTTGTTGTCCTATTCCCATATCAATACTCCGCATAATCTTCCTTGGGTTATTTTGTTTTTCTTAACTTACCTCTCGCATTGGCTCCTTATTTATCAATAACATCTAGAGCAGTAACCCTTACTTCCTTCCCTTGACGTCGTGCTTGCATAATATTCTGGAATTGTAGCATATCTGTAGGATTTGAGTAAATGAAATCTCATTCATTTCTCATTTTTATCTCATTCTTCCTTTACCACTCCATAGTTGCTAGAACCACTTAATTATGACTTAAAGACACATCACTCCATATTCCCCCCTTTAGGGGAGTACTAAGAGTAAGAGCTATGACAATCTACCTATAGATGTTTTACCTCTTCATCTTTGGCGTCATTCCACATCATTGATGACCCTTACTCGCCTTGCCGTAATCCGTCCGTACCAATGATAATAAAATTCCTTAGTCGCTAGGGTTATACTTAGTATAACTGGCATATACAATCCCTTAAGATTAACTTTGCTCACATTGCTTGATTTAGGGAAGCGCCTTCCTGAATGACCATTCTCAGAATTTCTTATGAATCTTCTCCTGTTGTCCATTCTATTATCGTCGGAACGAAATCTGAAATTATCACGATACACACAATTATCAAACTACTCAGTCCCTAATTCATGTTAGTTTATCTTGTTCACCAATCCATACTGACTATTACTCATGGGTCTAACTTTTGCTTCTGGTAATCATGTGAGAGTCACGAACTTATTTCTCGAAACGAGGATGTGACTTTATGACCTATACTCTTTTGTTGTCTCAAGGCATGTCACCTCTCATCTTTTCCTTCCCTTGACTATAGACTCTGTAATACTGTCAATTTTTGTTTGATCTATGATTGTCATCCATGTATCACATCTTAATCAGAGTGCTTTATTAATTCCCTTCTTGAATTATAGATAATTTTCATCTTTACTAATTGGGTGTCTCTTACCCTTCTTTACCTGGCTTCTTTTATTTGTTGAAACTTGTATCTTTATTCTGAATCTCTTATTGCTTTTCACCGTAAGAGTGGATAGACATTATTTCCTTAGGGATCCTAATCAAGAAACTTAAACGTCTTAGTACACACATGATCTGCTGAATACCTCATATTTATCCATCATAAGCATGATGCAAAAATCGAGTTCCTCTTACTCAACTCTTCCACAACTATATCTCTTACCAACCGTCTTTCTGGATGTAAGCATCATCGTATTATGAATAAGATAGAGGTTAGGAAAAGTGAGTTCTTACAACAGAGCTCTACCACACGATCTAGAGTAAGAAGAAGAGTGATAGTCCTAAATGCCCTATAGCCTCCTCATAAGTGTGGTGCACAACATACCCATAAACAAGACTCTACTAGACACGACTTGTAGACTCCCTAGGACAGAACTGCTCTGATACCACTTCTGTCATGACCCAAACCAATTGGCCGCGTCGGGCACCCGGTACCTTACTCAACCGAGTACCAATGTAACATATCTTTGTATCATTCTATCATAGGTAAATGTACTGAAGTAAAGAATGAGGGGATACAAACTTATACAATATGACATACTGGCCTATAAGACCAAAAATGATCACTCGTACACCTTACAGAATCTGACAAGGCCATGCAATCTTTCACGTACACGACATATATCTACAAGCCTCTAAGAGTATATAACCGTCATAAGACAAGGGTAGGGCCCTGGAATACCAATAAATACGTGTCCAATGCATACTAACCAAATAGGCAACTCCGGAGCAAATGGAGCACACCAACATCTTCCGCTGAACTAATAGCTTACTTGGAGGATTCTCGACCTGTCTATCAGGACCTGGAGGCATGAAACACTACTATCCCAGTCAAAAGGAACGTCAATACAAATAATATACCGAGTATGTAAGGAATGAAAATGAGTAAACACTAGACATGAGGGAAACATGGAGTAAAAGACTCAACATGTATATCTGAATAGCTCTGTGAATCATTTAATATTATAATGTCATGAATATGTGTATAAATGTCATACCATGCATGAGTATATGCGTTCATAACATCATCAAGCCTCTCAGGGAATCCTATCATATCATCTCAGCCACTGTGGGGGAAATCATCAACGTATACCAGCTGATCAAGTAGTGGTGCGTATATAACGCCATAACCTTTTCACATATCCCATATACATATAATATACATATATACGCGTATATAACGTCATCTGGTCATGGGTAAATGTATATGTATAAATGAATTAAATGCATGAGAAGTATGCTAATAAAATCTCTCGGAACATCATAAGACCATTATACCTCTGATTAATATCATGTAATAAATTTTATCAACTTACGTATTTTCTGAGACCCATGAACAAATGATAGAGTAATAGGACACATAGGGAATCAAGAACATAAGTATCTCTATCATTTCTATGAGTAGAGTCATTTATGGAAGTTGTGCATTTGCTCATTTCGTTTGTACAGTATGGATCATGCCAAAAGAAAGAAGGGATAGCCTTAACATACCTGAGCCGATTCTCTTGACAATCCATATAACGCCCGTCAATTTCGAAAAAGACATGCAAAAACGGATGGGAGTAGGGAAAATTCGTATGATATTTTTGAGAAAAACCCGTACTTCCTTAGAATTCCAAGTCACGTTGCTATTACATAACATAATCTCGTATGGATTTTTATTGTAGCTTCATCTGCACTATTGTAATACAAAACTTTTGGCTCCACCAGTAAAGCTCCAAATAACCATGAAAGAATATTTGAAAGTGCAAAGCTCCATACAAGGTAAAGTATTTAGTTTGATTAGCTTCTAGGGAGGCTTGCTTTACTAGGAAGACAACAATTCCCTTTTTATTTGGTGCAAGGTTTTCTTGGAAGCTTCATCCATAAGTTTAGCTAGCTTATGTATTTCTATCTTGAATTATGTATAATAACCTCTTATCTTGGAGGTTTGTCGGCCCCACTTTGTGGGCCAAAAACTACTCCATATTTTACCATCTTTTATGTGATTTTAAGAGTCACATAGTTGATCTTAGGTGGATGCCACGATGGGGTTAACCTTTATCTCAGAATTATCCACTTAATTCCTTAATTAATTGGTTAATCCCCCATTAATCAATAATTACCCAATTATCCACATAATTAGGAATTATCTCAAATCACTTAAAATACTACTTACTTTTAACACACTTTGTACACCTTACTATTATGGTCATGTGTACCTTGTATAGTACTGGTCCATAAATACGGGGTGTTACAACTAGGATCGTATTTTATCTCAAAATGACAATCTTTAATGAAATTCATTTTCTTCGATTTGCTTACCCTCTCACCTTCACTGATTTACTCATCACTTATTTGAAATAAAATAATGCTTATAATTTCAAAATAATCCCATTCACGAACTTATGTCAATTAACTTACGAAGAAACTTTAACGTACGAAAATGCGGGATGTAACATCTCATTTCTAAGCTTTTATCAATTTACTTATGGTGTACTTCCGCATACGAAAACGTGGGGTGCAAGAGTGTCGATACTCTCAGTATTTTATATCATCATGGTTTCTCATTTTAGTATCAAGAAGGTGAAGGAAGCTGCTTTAGATTCAGAGATGGTCTCTTCAGAGTGGATGTCTCGGTTCTGGTACTTTTGGGGTGCTTAAATGGTAATACAACGGCTTTTGGGGCCTTAGGGAAATGAGGTTTTATGCTAGGATCATTTGTGGTGAGCTTTGGACAAGGATCGTGGTGTTCAAGCAAGGAGAAGTGTCAACTTGACGGTAATTCTAATGGAACATGGAGAAATATGGTAACTTGGTAGTAGGTTGGATCAACACGGTAATGGATATTATTGATTCTTTGGGTACTTATGATGTGGTGAGTCACTACAGGTGTTTTGTGGCAATACTCTTGGGTTTGGCGACTTGTGTGACTTGTTTGGGTTAGAGAGATTCAATTTTCATGGCTTGGTTATGTGCAAATGGGTTTCGAAGTGCTCTCGATGGTTTCTACCACGATTTGAGATGGATAATTCCTGCCGATGTAAGGAGCATCTTGCATATTATGATTTTTCTCCTAGATGGGATCAAGTGGAAGGTTTCTAGCTAATTGAGTGTGTAGTTTGCTTGTGAACTAGGGTCGGTAATGGGGTTCTCGTATTTTCACATGATGGCATGATAGATGCAGTGAGTTGTGTGGGATTGAGATTTCCATGTGCAAGGGTAGGATTCACTGTTAAAGGGAGGGTCATGAATTCATAGACAACATGGAAGGTTTCAGATAACTAGAGGAATGCTATTACTACTTGGTATTGCTTGAGAAGATTGTGCATTTCAAAGGGTGCCTTGTGTTTTGACTAGCAGATGCTTCATTTGTATTGCGATACTCGCCTAATTGATCGACTATCGATGTTTGAATTTTTCTATGTGGCACGGAAGAATTATAGAAATATTTCTCGCAAAATGGTTATGTATAAAGGATGTGTCAGTCACTTGAGTGGTTGAGATGGGATCAATCTGGTGATTCTTTTGTATTCTAGTGGTATAGAGACTAGGAATCTTAGAGGCAGATCATTCCCTGGTTGCGGGATGTGAATGTATGGAAAAAGTCAGATATCTCATAATAGGTGCTATTCTTAGACCACTGAGACTTTTGGAGGGTTATTTATCTATCTATGGATAACCGGAGTCAATTTGGGGGCCCATTAGTAGGCCAATAAGGATGTGTATTCCACATCGAGTCAGATTTGTTGACTCATCACTAATATTGTTGAGGGGTGTGTCATCAGTTGGAGTTGATCTTGTTCGCGTTCTGATATGTTCTATGTGTTACTCATCAATTCTATAATGGGTTGTCATTTGTTAGGTTATACGCACACTAGATGTGTTTCTGCTTCAAGCGAGATGGTTATTAAGGTGTTGATTAGCTAGTTGCGCCACGATTATGGTCTTTCCTGTTGATGGTGTTGATTTAATTTTTCCCTATACTATTTTTAAAATACATATCTATTTTCAAAATATTACATGAGCATGAACTAATATTTTCCATAATTTATGTATTTTTCTAAGGATTTTTTAGTAATTTATCCTAGTATTTTATTATATAAATAATTACTGACTACATCAAAAATGGCTTTATAATAATTTAATTACTTAATTTTACCATTTATATTCATAATAATCTTTAATTATTCCATAAATAGCCACATATACATTTTTCGGGTTATAATTTCCTTAACTTTGCAATAATAGCTCATGCACGTATTATTACATTATTTCACCAGAAAATAGTTTTTTATATTTTTATAATATTGAGTAGTTATTTTAAACCATTTTTTTATGCATGAAAAACATTTTTATAATTTTTTTAATTATTCTCAATTTTTTTTTTTATTAATTAGTTGGGTATTTAACAAATAGCCCCTTTCAATTTCGTTTCAACCCAATTATACCAGCCTAACTATCTTAAATAATATCCCAAATCCTACCCAAGCCCAATCCTTCATCTATCCGACCCAAATCCCTCTTTAATCGTGGGCGTTGATCTCTGAGATCAACGCTCCACATTATTTCCTTCATTTTTAATCTAAACTAACACCCAAAATCCTATCTCATTTTTTCCTCTCCCCGCCGTCTTCGTTTCCCTAATCCCTTCCCTTCTCTCTCAATCAATCCCCTAAAACCTAGCCGCCTTCACTGGAAAACCTCACCGTTTATGAGGTTTCTCTGTATTTTCCAGCCTTTGCCGGCCTTCTTCATCTTCTTGTTGTTCGACTTCGTTGATTAATTAGAGAATCTCAAAAAGATTCAACATGGTTTCGTTCGAGGCCTTTCTCACAGGACCGTCTATGGCCATTTCCGTTTGTGAGTACTATTTTCTTCTTATTTATGGTTCACATCTATGGTTTTAGACTGAGTTTCCTTTCATCTCAGTCATTTTCAAAAACCCTAATCTTATGACTACATGGGTTTGTTCAGATCTTTATAGATCTAAAACGTTTTAAGTGTTATTTGGTATTTTTTTCCTCAAAGAATCTTCTATTTTCGTTATTACAGTTCGATTCCATTGCTTTTATGAAACTAGGGTTTCGTTCTATGTTTACTTCAAAAGGGTTTGAGACTTTCAAGTGTTTGAATCTGATTATCTTTTGCTATTTTGACTATTTTTTGTGCATATGCTTAAACCCTAGGTGTTTATGTTTCCTGCACTGATTGTTTTAATATTTTTCCCGTTATTTGTTTATTTCTGTCAACAAATATATTGACTGGTTTTTTTTAGGGTTGGAATTATATTTTCCTGTTAAAATCAGAATTTCTCTGAGATTTTACCTATTTCCTTATTTGTGACTTTAATTAGTAATACTTTCCTTAATTAAACTATTAGTCCGATTTAGGGGTTTAATGGACCCCTATATGGTATATGACTGATTTGTTACCTTATTTGAACCCTAATTTGTACTGTTAATTGACTCTCCATATTCTAAGGGGTCTCTCCCGGATTTTCTGTATGAATTGATTGGGTTAATTCTGCAATTAACTGGTTGATTTATTTGATTACCCTATTTTATGAACATTGAGTTATTCTTGCCTTATTTTGTTTACCTTACTAAGTGCTATATTAACTGTCATTCTAATTCTTCTAAACACACGAACACAATTTAGAAACAGACACACACAAAAAAATTGCTCTTATTCCCTCTTTCTGCTATTCGTGCTTGCTACATTATCTAGCCGGCTTAAAGCCAAGGCTAGACCACTGAGTTTTGCGTACTTTCACCTCCTGTTTTACCATATTTAACTGGTATGTCTCCACTCCTCTTGTCATTCATCTGCTATGAAGATTAAACCTATGTCCTTTCATGTTATTGCTTTTAATCATTATGTTTACTTCTATATTTAAACTTCTATCTTTCTTGTTATTGCTTTTAATCAGTATGTTTACTCCTGTACTTAAACTTCTGTCTCTCCTGCTTATTGACCTCAATTATTATTACCACTTATGTGTTTTTTTAAGCCATGTCTTTCCTGTGTATTGATTAGCATGACTACCTATATCTTTCCTGTTTATTGATCCTAGTTAGCCTGAGTACTTCCATGAAGCTAGACTCCTATGACTATCCTGTCTATTGCTCACAATCAGCATGATTACTACTGTGTACTTAGACCCATGCCCTTCATGTTCGTTGCTTCTGTTGATATGTCCTATTCAGTAATCTCGTTGATATCACATGCAATTAAACTTATCTGTTTCCCTGTTTATGACTGTTAATCAATATTCTATGTCTCATTCAGTAATATGGTTGTTACCACATTAACTTACGTGCTTCCTATTTGTGGCTTTTTATCAACATGTCCATCTCTGCTTCTATGTCCTATGCTGTCAACCAGCTTTATGTTCTGTTAACTAGCATGCTTCTACTCTCACCCTGTCTTATGTGTTCCTGACTAATGATCTCTATGTTCCTAACACCTGCTACCCTTCTCTGTATAGTTTTTTGTTTATAGCATGTTATATGCTCCTCTAATGTTAATTAATGAACTAATCTACGCAATGCGAAGCTTTGCTTTGAAATGGTTGTGATCCTATTTTTGTCCCTTGTTTGATTGCTGGAAACCTTTGTTGGAATTCAGAGTGCTGCAATGACTGTTTATTCCTATTTTACTCCTAAACTGTTTTCTTAAAACTATTCCTTATTTTCATACACTATTTTCAACTCCTACTCTTAGAATACCTAGGGTCCTGCCCCTCCAGTGTGAGGATTGCCTAGGAGTCCATGAGACTCCTCCGAACTCTGACACATTGTAGCTGGCTCTTTCACACTTATGAACAAAACTGTTTTTTTAAAGGGGTTTTTGGTGTGAGCATTTCCCGGGGTCCTTGAGGCCCTTGCGAACTTTGACACACCAGGATACCATTTTGGTACTATCAGATATTGGCAGTTCAGGTTTGGTTGAAGGCCTAGTTTTTCAGGTTTGCATTTGAGCCGATCTAGGCTCCCTATAGTATAGCAATATTCATTCTGCAATTCATTTTACATTTGTTTTGTAATAATAATTCTTGTAAAAATAGATATTGGGGTTAAATAGTAAAGCTGGGAGGGATTTTTATATATCTTTATTGGGATCGGGTAGAAATCATGTCTATATGATTGTTGTGATTGTCTATATGCATTAGAAATCATGCCTATAGGACTTATCTCATTATTTGTTCTGAATTTCCACTTTACATCTTAGAAATCCTGTTATGGGACATTTATCAATTCTGTATTGAAATTCATGTTCATGCATATATTCAAGTCTCAATGTGCATTGGAAACAATGCCTATAGGATCTTCCCTTGGGAATTATCAAATTCGTATAATATTCTGCTCACTTAGATGTCATGTCCTTAGGAAATCATATTTGAAATCAGTATGAATACGTAGCCATCATGCCTATAAGGAATAAGTATAAAAATAGTTTGACACTTAGATATCATGGTTGTAGAGATAAATACGTAAAAATCAATTGTGTGTTTATATGTCCTAAAGAAATGCTTGTGATCATTTTCAGTGCATAAACAACATGCCTATAGGGTCTGAATAGATAAAAATTTGCATGTTATAAGTCAATCGCTAGTTATTTGTTATGGTATGATTCACACTTAGAGACTATGTCTATAGGATCCTACTAAGATTCAATAAGCCATAAAAATCAGTGGGCAAACTGATTAAGTGCTCACTGCCTCGCCTTAACAAATGCTGCATATTTTGCTTTTGTGCACACCTAGATATCCTGATATAGGACTTTAAAGTGTTTAAAATTGTTGTTTGAGACGTGCAAATTTTTGCTTATTTGTGGAGGTAACTGTGAGCCTTTGACTGCTTTGTTATACGACAGTCCTATCTATTTTGTTTGTCGCTTAGCTTTTCTCCTTCTATGCACCATAGGTGAGTCTAGAATCACCTTAATAGAGGTCCTAAACACTTCCAGGGCCATAGGTAAACGGGCGGGTAATGCACGCATATAGTACGTATTCAATTAGAATCTTTTAAGTAGTAATTAAGGGGTGGGTAATTGGGTAGTAAATGATATGATGACCTGTGCACTAATGCTACGCGTACCACCTTTATTTGGAGAAAGTTTACCGATTATGGCACAGAAGTGATTCTATAGGCTAATAAACCTAGGGCCCCCTTTTATTCCCATTTTAAAATGATCTTCACTTGCTTAATTTGATTTATGACTAATTCACTAAAATGAGTTTGGCCGGGACCCACCGTTGTGGACCTCGAGGGGTGCCTAACACCTTCCCCTCAAGGTATTTTCGAGCCCTTACCCAATCTCTGGTAATGTAAATCGGTTTATGAGTTACTTGCATTAGGTTCCCTAACACACCTTAAATTTGTTAGATGGCGACTCTTCAAATTCCATATCGTTTCCCGAAAGGAAGATGAGTTTTCTCAAAAGATGTCGAAATCCTGGACTCCGCGAGGAAAAAAGGGGGCGCGACAACATAGGGACTCCGCTGGGGATCCTTAGGCTCTTACCATGATAATCTTGTTTCTGTGAATTAGTCTAAGCATGCTTTATTCTGCTGATACGTGTGGAACCTTTCCCTTTCCCTTTATGTGAACTTAATTTTTTATTTTCAAGTATTTATGATTTTCTTTACTACGAAACTGACTTATCTCTTTGTTTTCTTTTTTTTTTTACTGTCTTTCAATTATTAAATACCGCATTTATTATTTTCCTAACGTGAAAATAAGTGACAACATGCTATTTACTGTTGCATATATCATGCTCAACATCATATTCCACTCGTGCGTAATCAATCCTTTAGCAACGCTTGATGAGTGGTTGCGTTCTACCTATATATCACCCTTTAAATTTGGAAAGGCTTATTTATGGTAAAAGTAGTCGATCAACGGTGCAATCGACGGTTTCGTGCCTTTTCGCCTCAAGTTTTCCGCTTAAGGGTACCGGTCTAGACCTCCATAGAAACCTTACTCTGATTAAAACTGTACATGCATCATGGTCAAACTTAGCCGGGTTAATATGTTGTCCATATAATAACTCCTTAAGACAAACCTTATCCAAACGTCCACCAGGGTTTCCATAATCCCAACAGACGCAACCATTTTTTGTGCATTAATTTTTGAGAACTAGATGCTAATATGCTAATATGCTAATCATGCATGTATAAATAGTCGAATCAGGAGAGGGAAAATGGCCTAACCTTCTTTATTTTGCAGAAAATGAGGCACGAGGTCCCTAGGTTTGGCATGGTCCGCAATATACCGCCACTGCTACTGAATTGGTGGGAAGATATTTCCTCAAGTGACAAGAAACATGTGAGAAAAGTCCTGGGAAATTTACCTTCTATGTTAGACATCTAACCAAACAACATGTTGATTGAAGGTGCAACTTTGTTTTAGGATAGTGAAAGGTATGTATTTCGCTTTGAGAACATAGAAATGACCCTGCTCCTACAAGAAATAGGGGGATTTGCTGGGCTAACTTGGGACAGCCCTGGTCTATTGCTGCCATAAAATCGCACTGGTAAAGGGTTTCTAAAGATGATGTGTCTGAAAAAACGCATATTTGGAGTTCTTAAAGAGCTCTTACATACCCTTTGATTATTTGTAAGAGAGATACGATCATAGCAAGTCTTACCGTATGTTCCATGATGATTTCTCTATCACTTCCTTGGGTCACATTCACCACATATTTTTCGTGATTGTCGTTTGATTCTTGGGCATGATAGTGTTCCCAATGGAAGGGGACAGAATTCACACCAGACTGATATGGTAGCCAAAACTCTAATGGAGGGATTTGAGGGACAAACATACACCATAGTCCCTATGATTATAACTGATATTCACCAGGATTTAGACCACTGCTAGAAGGGGTTCAAGCATTTCGAGGGTTGCAATTTGCTGCTGCAGCTTTGGTTACTAGAGCATCTCCAAAAGGGTCAATATCGTCAGGAGTTTCCACTGAGGGCGGGGAATGATCACATAGCCTTTCACCACCCTAAGAGGATTACTTATATCCCGGACATGTTTGATTAACCAGAAAGTGCTAAGGAATGGGTGGAGTTCTTCGACAATTTGACCGAGGATCAGGTCAGTGGATGTTTGAATGGTTTCCTACTGACGATTTCATCATCGGGTCTAGGGACGCTCCTCACTTTGTGTTCATTGGGTTAAGGGGGACATACCCTTATGGTCCCATCAGGGTTGTGAGACAAGTCGGCAGGAGGCAGGTGATATTGCAGGTTGCAGAGATGAGTGATTTCTGGGCAGATTTTCAGGATGATGACAACCCTTAAAGGTGCCAAGATTAGCATATGTGGCACTTAAAGATCATTGTAGAGAAGGACACCATCGAGCATGATAGGTACCACGCAGGACATGTATGATTTTACCCATCATGGTTGGAAGACAACATAGCAGGGGTAGTTGAGTCAGGAATCGGTCAAGGAAACAGGGTCATAAACGAAGTTGCTGAAGCCCAAGTGAGATACAATAAACTGTGCAAAAGGGTTCATGAGTCCGTGGTCGAGCATCTGGAGCAACACATGAATGATTTGGAACTGATCAATGAATGGAGGGAAAGGGCTATCAAATCTAACGAAAGGCTGGAGTATTTGGAGCAAGGTCTAACGGAACTGGAGGGGAAGACGAGGAAAAGAGTCGCCGACTGCCAGAATGCTGAGGGAAATGAAGGAGGACATCTAGCGAGAGTATACTTGTTGTTGGGCATGCACGACCTAGGGAACCTAATCGACAGAGCCAAGAAGATCAAGCCTGGCGAGGGTCCTTCTAGGACCAAGTAGATTAGATTTACTTGCTTTCCTAAATGTAATAAGGCCAATTACCAGTAGTGAATTATCTTTTATATCATAGTGTCGTGATTGATTCATCTATTTTTATATTAATGAAATGAGGAAATTATTGGCATTAAAGTTCTTCAAAACAACTTGTCGCTAGGCCTACCTCGAGCACAAAGAGGTTCCAAAATTAGGACGCGGATTTACATTCCCTCAATATGTGTTTAAATACCGCAAATATTCTTTCTCAGAACTCTTACTGGCTTGGCTACCTCTTTGTTTTTTTCTTTGTTTCTTTTGGTTATTCCCTATTCCCCAAAGGTTGGTTCGCACATACTGGCATCATTAGCTTATCACACAAGATACAGGGACCCTCTGCATTCTCCTCCTCCCAGTCCACCAAAAGGCAAAGGAAAAGTAAAAATGGATGACTTTAACGGCACCAGAAAAGACAACAATACACATGTTGAACATGCAGAAGCTTCCGATGGTCGGGGTACTCATGCATCAAATGATGCGGTCTCACGGCTTGAGTAGAGAATATTAGAACTTCACGGTGAGCTCGAGCAGGTCACGAGCTTAGAAAACCTCTCCCTCATACTCAATATCCTAGAGAACAACCACCTAAACACCCAAAATCCCGTACAACCTCAAAACACACCCAACAAGCTCACACAGAATCCTCCCGCACCTCACCATTATACAACCCCACCACAAAATCAAACTATCCCTCCACAATATCAGTAGAACACCTACCATACTCCACAAAATACCCCACAAATTATTCCCGAACCCTAGAACTCCACCAATGATCATCATTATACCTAAACTCCCGGTCAACAAAACAACCCCATATACGTGGAAACTCTACCTCACTCCACTCAACCCATATCCTATACACCAGAATCTACTGAGATGGACCTGCTCATTAAGAATATGGCTGAGGAGCTTAAAAAATTAACAAGTCGGGTTCAGGGCATCGAAGGAGGTAAAGGGATAGAAGGTCTTAACTACGAAGATCTATGCATACAACTAGATGTGGAACTTTCTGAGCGATACTAACCTCCCAAGTTCAAAATGTTTGACGGAACAGGTGATCCCAACGTTCATCTGAGAACCTATTGTGACAAGCTCGTACGGGTCAGAAAGGATGAAAGGATCTTAATGAAGCTATTCATGAGGAGTCTTACAGAAGATGCCTTGTCCTGGTATATCAGCCAGAATCCTAAGAAATGAGCCCACTAGGTGAGCATGGCGTCCAACTTCATGGACAGGTTCAGGTTTAATTCAGAGAATACGCTGGATGTCTTCTACATCCAGAACTTAAAGAAAAGGCCAATTTAGACCTTTCATGAGTACGCTACTCGTTGGAGGTCAGAAGAAGCCAAGGTCAGACTGACGTTGGACGAGGAACAGATGAACAAGTTCTTTGTGAGGGCACATGATCCCCAGTACTATGAAAGATTGATGGTTATTGAAAACCATATGTTCTTCAATATCATCAAACTCGGGGAAATGATTGAAGAGGGCATTAAAAGCGGTATGGTGACAAACTTTGAGGCCCTTCAGGCCACGAATAAAGCATTACAGTCAGGGGGTATATCAAAGAAGAAGGACGTGGGAACAATAATGGTTGCCCAAGGACACAAAACTCCATTTGTATATCAGACCACTCCACTGGCATACCAAACACCTCCACCCACATATCAACCATGACCTCCCATATATTCCCAACCAGCCACTACTTACCATACATATAATTTCCAACCATCTTACTTTTTGTCAACTCGAACTCGTCCAAACTACCCAAGACCACGTCCTAACTTTGATCGCAAACCACCCAAACAATACACCGCCATTGTTGAACCCATTGACCAGCTGTATGAGAGGTTAAAGGCTGCTGGTTACGTTACCCCTATCCCTCTTGTGGCCATGGAGAATTCATCCCAATGGGTCAACCCAAATAAAATCTTTGCATATCATTCTGGTATGAAAGGGAACACCATTGATGAGTGTCGGACACTGAAGGATAAAATCCAGACCTTTATTGATAATAAGGTCATCCAGTCAAAGTAAGCTACACCTAACGTCCGCAACAACCCCCTCCCATATCATAGGGGAGAAGGTATCAATGTGATAGAGACCGATGAGGAATGGGATCTTGAGGGATCAATTGGACTTATCAAGGAGGGTGACGATTCTAAGAATTCCGCAGTCACACTCAATCCTATTATAGTGCAGATACGACCGCCGATTGGAGTCAGGGTAGCCGCATAGGTTCCTTTAGAAGCAGAAGTAACGCCATCCGCAACAATACTCACTCTATTTGAAGTGGAGGTGGCCATACCTTTCATTGTAACAGTGGCATCCACACCGGCCTTCAGTACCAATGTTATACCTTAGGATTATGTGGCCGAGGCTAGAAGGAAGGGAATGTCAAAGATAGAAGAATTTGGTACTGCATAAGGGATGACCAGAAGAGTTTATACACCTGAACATATAGGAGAAACCAGTAAGCAAGCTTCTAACAAGACTCCCACTCAGATATCTATCCTGTCGCTGCTGCAAAATTCTGAGGAACACAAAAATGCTCTAATGAAGGTGTTGAGAGAAGCATATGTACCCCACAACATCACTGGTGGAGAAATGGCCAATATGGTAGGACAGGTGCTGGAGAGCCACAAAATCACCTTTCACGAGGATGAGCTGCCGCCTGAAGGTTTGAATCACAACAACGAACTGCACATTATAGTGCAATGTGAAGATAAATTCATTTCCAGAGTTCTGATCGACGGTGGATCCATTCTCAACATTTTCCCATTAATAACACTGAAGAGGTTGGGCAAAGGCTTGCATGAGATACGGGAATGAACTATGAATGTAAAAGAATTCGATGGGTCTCAAAGAGCTACACTTGGAGAGACTAATCTCTATCTACAAATGAGGCTTACATGGTTTGATGTCGAGTTTCATGTACTGGATATATTTGTATCCTACAATTTGTTGCTGGGACGACCATGGATACATGGTGCTGGGGCTGCAACATCAACTTTACATCAGGCCGTGAAGTTTGAATGTAACCACCAGGAAGTAATTGTCTATGGAGATGGAAAACCCCATTTACACTAGTCAGACTATTTCAGTGATTGAAAATAGAAGAAAGATAGGTGGAGAAACCTACTATCATATCGAGCGGGTGAACGCGATCGAGAAATATAAGTGGTGGAGTAGCAAGATAGAAAGCATGTTAGCATGGAGAGGATATGAGCCCGACAAGGGACTTGGTAAGAATCTTCAGAGCATCTCCAAACTAATACATCCAAAACACCATAGCACCACTTTGGGGTTGGGATACCAATACGCTTGGCAAGAATACCAAGATTGGTCACCACCATGGCGTGGTCCGTACTATCCACTCGAGCAACCTGTGCCACACCTGAGTCAGACTTTCCATCAGACCGACATTATATGGGGATCAGAGGAGGAAGAAACACTGGCAGCCTTGACGAACCTGTTTTTGGAAGATGATGCTATGGATTGTTGCGTAATTGATGAGGAGGAGGAGGATGAAGGACCTACAATCTGAGCTATGGAGAGAGGAACATTCCTCAAGAATTGGACTATCAGATCTTCCAGGGCGTGACGAGTCCTGGGGTAGGAAGGCCGAAAAACATTATTTATTTTGCTTTCTAAGAAAAAATGATTTCCCTTTTAGCATTTTGTTTTAAATAATATTTCCAATTCCAAAACATTATTTAAATTATTGAAAATTTCATTTGGTTGAAACTTTCAATGAATTGATGTTTATTATTACCACTTTTCCCGTATCTTTATCCATACATCATTACTATTTCCTATCTTGATGAACCGACAACTGTGACATGTAATGAGGCAACACAACAAAAGTACAATGATTCAGAAGAAGAACAGGATGTAATACCTGAAGACATCATCAGAGAAGTAGAGAATTTTGAGAACAAACCCAAGTTCAACCTGCACGAAACTGAGATAATTAACTTGGGAGGTTCTCAAATCGTCCAGGAGACCTGCATCAGCATCACTTGTCATTATCAGAGAAAGAGGAGTACACTCAGTTCTTGAAAGAGTACGAGGACATTTTTGCATGATCATGCGATGATATGACCGGATTAAGTACATCCATTGTGGCCCATAAATTTCCCACAAACCCGATGTATCCACTAGTAAAGCAGAAACTCAGGAAATTCAAGCATGGTATGAGCCTGAAAATCAAAGAGGAGGTTACCAATAAAATCAAGGCCAAGGTCCTTAGGGTAGTTGAATATCCCACATGGTGATCCAACATCATGCCAGTTCCAAAGAAGGAGGGGAAGGTTAGAGTTTGTGTCGATTATCCGGATCTCAATAGAGCCAGCCCAAAGGATGATTTCCCGCTTCGAAACATACACATCTTAATAAAAAATTTCGCTAAGCATGAACTCCAGTCCTTTTTAGATTATTTGGCCAGTTACCATCAGATCTGGATGGACAAAGAGGACGCTGAGAAAACAGCTTTCATTACATCATGGGGGTGTACTGCTATAAGATGATGTCGTTTGGCCAAACGAATGTTGGGGCCACCTACATGAGGGCCATGACTATTATATTTCATGACATGATACATAAGGAGATTGAAGTGTATGTGGACGATATCATCATTAAATCTAAGAAGTCCACAGATCATGTAGCGGACTTGAGGAAATTCTTTGACAGACTGCGGAAGTACAACCTAAAGCTTAACCTTGTAAAGTGTGCATTCAGGGTTCCCGCCGAAAAGTTATTGGGATTCATTTTCAGCCACCGGGGAATAAAATTGGATCCATCGAAGGTCAAATCCATCCAAGTATTACCACCGCCAAAAAGCAAGAAAGATGTGATGAATTTTCTAGGACGCCTTAACTACATCAGTTGTTTCATAGTCCAGTCCACACTTATATGTGAGCCAATTTTCAAGATGTTGAAGAAGGACGCAGTGACTAGTTGGACCAAAGACTGTTAAAACGCTTTTGACAAAATCAAGGAGTACTTATCAACGCCACCATTCTTGGTTCTGACAAAGCCAGGCAGACCACTATTACTTTAGCTTGCAGTGCTAGATAGAGCTTTCAGCTGTGTTCTGGGGCAGCACGATGAGACAGGAAGAAAAGAACAATTCGTCTACTACTTGAGTGAGACGTTTACACCTTATGAAGCACTGTATTCTCTATTGGAACGAACCTGCTATGCCTTGACCTGGATAGCTCATAAGCTGAGGCATTACTTCTGTGTCGATACAACATAACTTGTATCGAGAATGGATCCTTTGAAGTATATATTTCAGAAACCCATACCCACCGGAAAGCTAGCTAAATGGCGAATCCTGTTAAGCGAATTGGACATTGTTTCTGTAACTCAGAAAGCAGTCAAGGGACAAGCACTAGCGGATCATCTTGCTGAAAACTCTGTGGGAGGAGAATACGAAACCCTAAAAACGTATTTTTCCGATGAAGAGGTACTATTCGTAGGATAAGACATTGCGGAGTCCTACGACGGTTAGAAATTTTTCTTTGACGGAGCAGTAAATATCAAACGAGTCGGCCTTGGAGCCGTCATGGTATCGGAAACTAGTCAACATTATCTAGTATCTGTGAAACTTAGGTTCCCCTTCACCAACAACATGGTGGAATACGAGGCTTGCATATTATGGCTCAACATGGCTGTTGACATGAACATTTAGGAGATGCTAGTAATCGGCGATTTGGATTTGCTTGTGCACCAGGTGCAAGGAGAATGGGCTACCAATAATTCCATGATATTTCCATATCTGCACCATGTGTAGGAATTGAAGAAAAGGTTCACAAAGATAGAGTTTCGGCATGTTCCCAGAATTCAGAATGAGTTTGCCGATGCATTGGCCACTTTGTCATCAATGATACAGCATCCAGACAAGAACTTCATTGATCCTATCCCATTAAGGATCTATAATCAACCGACATATTGTGCTCATGTCGAAGAGGAAACGGATGGAGGCCTTGGTTCCACAACATGAAAAAGTATCTGGCAAAAAGAAAATATCCAGAGCATGCAAACCATACTCAGAAACGCATGCTTCAGAGATTATCCAATCATTTCTTCCACAGTGGAGGAACCCTATATAGAAGAACTACTGATTTGGGACTGTTAAGGTGTGTCGACGCAAAAGAAGCTTCTAAATTGCTCGAGTAGATACATGCTAGGACCTGCGGCCCGCGTATGAATTGCTTTGTCCTTGCCAAGAAGATCTTAGGGCCGGCTATTTCTGGATGACCAATGGAGACATATTGCATCCGGTATGTTAAAAAGTTATACCAATGTCAAGTACATGTAGATATGATAAAAGTGCCACCAAATGAGCTTAATGCAACAAGCTCACCTTGGTCCTTTGCCGCCTGAGGAATGGATGTCATTGGTCCAATCGAGCCCGCCGCCTCAAATGGGCATCTGTTTATTTTAGTGTTTATCGACTACTTCACTAAATGGGTTTGTTGCGACTAAGAAGGTCGTTGCGGATTTTGTCCGCGACAGAATTTTTTGTCGGTTCAGAGTTCCAGAGTCCATCATTAATAACAATGCCGCTAATCTCAACAGTGATCTGGTGAAAGACCTGTGTGAGACTTTCAAAATCAAGCACAAGAATTCCACAGCATATAGGCCCCAAATGAATGGAGCTGTGGAAGCTGCCAAGAAAAACATCAAGAAGATACTGAGAAAAATGATAGAAAATCATAAACAATGGCACGAGAAAATGCCATTTGCTTTACTGGGATACCGTACCACAATCTGCACATCGACCTGGGTAACTCCCTATTTGCTGGTTTATGGTACTGAAGTTGTTATTCCTACCGAAGATGAAATTCCTTCCTTGACAATCATACAAGAAGTTGTTATTCCTACCGAAGATTAATTTCCCAGTGCACACGCAAGTGTACGTGGTCGACAAGTAATATAGGAATTGAAGTCCAG
>MDKJ01095172.1:0-24859 GCA_005239525.1 Nicotiana knightiana | reverse complement strand
TTTTTTTTTTTTTTTTTTTTTTTTTTTACTTAAACGGAGAATTGCATTGATAAAACGAGATTACGAAATTGCAAACGATGTTCTGAATGAAGAGTGCTAGTACCAATTACATCAAAATCTAAATGCATGAAGGTAAAGGGTCTTCAAAAAACAAGATTGTTTGCGGTGATAGTCTTATATTTGATTTCCCAAATTTTGCTAGTGCGTCAACCACTCCATTGCCTTCTCTAAGTGTGTGGCTAAGTTGTTGCACATTCAGTTCCTGGATTAGTTATAGCATTGTGTTATGCAATCCGTAATCATAATGTACGGGTCCTTTTGGTGTACTCTGGAGGTTTTTGGCAATACGCCCCCCTCCTTAGTTATCAATAAAAAGTGTTGGACACTGGTTTAATTTTACAAAAAAAATAAAGTTCCTGGATCATCGACCTACAAGAGGAAATAAGTTGTAAGTACTTTGGGCTTCCAGCTTGAACGAATTGGAGTAATACCTGGGAGTCCGTCTCAACAATTAGGGGGCGAATGCTTCGACTAATAGCAATGGTTAGGCCATGATAGAGCACCATAAGTTTAGCTTGTAAGGCATTTGTGTATGGTATATTCTTTGCAAAACCATAAATCCATTGTTCTGAGGTGTCACGAAAGACTCCCCCTGCTCATCTATGATGGTTTGTTGGATCGTAGGCCCCGTCTATGTTAAGATTGTAATGTGGTTGAGGTTTGTGCCACGAGGTGATCTCCCTTGCAGATTTGGTTTTTTTGCTAGGGATATTTGTTAAGTAATTTATTTGGGTTGCGAGCGACATAATAGAAGCAGAGTCTATTAGGTGATTTTTTTTGTTGAAATAATTTTTGTTACGGTTTAACCAAATTTTCCACAGTAGGATGGGTGTTAGAATAAAGGAGGGTATAGTAATCTTGGGGGTTATTGAAATTAGGGTATGTGAGGTGCATAGTTTATGCAACCAGTGAGTGAGATTGGATGAGGGTGTTGTTATACGGGGGTGATGCCATAATGTGTTTGATGGTTTGCAATGTAGAAAAATGTGTGGTATGTCTTCCCTGGTATTATTACAAATTGGGCAGTAGGGATTGTTGGGGATTTTCCTATGGTAAAGGAATGCTTTTGTTGGTAATTTCTCTTGAGTTAGCAGCCATAAGAAGTATTTAATTTTTGGTAATGTTGTTAATTTCCAAAATTAATTATGAGGAAATTTTATCATCCAGTGGTGATTTTGGTGCAGGATGTAGAGGTAAGCGGAGGAGGTGGAGAATTTACCATCATTTGTATAGTGGCAGTAGGAGGTATCATCACCTTTATGATTTGTAAAAATGGGGGTGTTATTGATGAGGGACATAATTTGTGGAGATAAAGTGAAGGAAAGGCTAGAGGTGTCCCAGACTGTATTTATGATGATTGTAGCTACATATTTATTTAGTTCGTGTCTAGTAATGGGGCCCTGGATAAGGTGACGAAGTGATAAATTGTTTGCAATCCAGTGATCAGTCCAAAGGCTTATGTTATTACCGTTGTCACATTCCAGCTGGTGCCTGAGCGGAAATATTTAATAGTTTTAGCATTACTTTTCTATATTTATGAGGCATTTGAATGAGTCTTTAGTGAATATAATTATTTGTTTATTTCGTTATGCGGATGGTCGTATTTAGCTGATAGAATGCTAATCCAAATTAAATAATTAAAATGAGTGTAACACCAAAGGAGGTTTGTTAGTATGGATTTATTTTTTGGGATTAGTTTTTGGATCCCCAATCCTCTTTCCGACTTAGGGGAGGTAACTTTATCCCAATTTATTAAGTGAGTTCTTCGTTTCTGGTCAGTTAAGCCCCATAAGAAGTTGCGTTGTAGGTGATCTAATTTCAGAATTAGTTTGGGTGGTAAGAAATTAATTTGCATTGCATAAACAGGAATTGAATTTAGCACTGATTTGATGAGGGTAGTCTTTCCCGCTAAAGTGAGGAACTTGGATCTCCATTCGAAAATTTTTGTGGTGACTCACTCAATAATGTATTGGTAGTATGACGTTTTAGGTTGGTTGAGTGTGATTGGAAATCCTAGATATTTTTAAAGTTGGTGATAATGGGGATGTTTAGGGTTCTGGATAACGATTGGCTAAGTGTTGGGTTTACATTAGTTAAAAAAAATAATTTTGATTTGTGAAAGTTGATGCGTTGTCCAGATTTTGCAATTAATTTATGGAATATTACAATTATGGTAGAACTGTTAGAAATAGTTGCTTGTGCTAATAATATAAGGTCATCCACAAACATTAGATTTGAGAGTGGCTGTGCGTTTCTATTTAATCGGATCGGGGTCCATCGACAAATGTCTATGTTATGTTCAATTATGCGGGACAATGATTCCATGCATATTATGAATAGGCAAGGTGATAGAGGATCTCCTTATCTTATCCCCGAGAAGGTTGAAAGAATGAAGCTGGTGTACCACTGATGAGTATTGATATGGAGGAAGTTGTGACATAGGACATTATGAGGTTGATTAAGGGTAGTGAAAAATGTAAGTATTTTAAAGATAAACGAATGAAGGACCATTCTAAACGATCAAAGGCTTTTTCGAGGTCAATTTTTATCATCATGATACCCATTTTGCCTTGTTATTTTTTAGAAGAGTGGAAGATTTTCTGTACAAGGATGGCATTGTAAGCTGCCCTACGACCTTTTAGGAAGCTACTTTGGATTGGGTTGATTAATTTAGGTAGGAAAGGTCTAATTCTATTAACAATGATTTTAGTAATGATTTTATAGATTGTGTTGCAGAGACCAATCGGCCTATATTGAGTAATGGACTCTGGGGTAACTTGTTTAGGTATCAAGATGATATTAGTCTTGTTTATTTCTGGTGGAATAGTGGATGTATGGAAAGCGTGTTGACACGTGTGGATTACTGCTTGTTTAGTTTCCGACCAAAACTTTTTGAAGAAAATAGGGTGTAACTCATCCGTGCCTGGAGCTTTAAGTGGTTTAAAGGAGTATACTGCCTTGGTGATTTCATAACAGCTAATGGACGGTTGAGTGTTTGAATGTCATCATTAGTGAGTGAATTTGAGAAGGTAGGTATATATTCATTTTGGCAATGTGTTAATTGGGTAGTAAATAGTTCTTGGTAGTATTTGAGAATTGTATCATGTATAGTTTTGGTGTCAAATGTCCAATTACCTACTGAATCATGTTGGCTTAGGATTCTATTACATCTACGTTTTAGTATTGTGGAGAGATGAAAGAAGGTCATATTTGCATCTCCTTCATTTAGCCATTGGACGCGTGATTTTTAATTTTCAAAATTGTTCCTCACTTCGTAATAAGTTGTTGAAGTCAGTGATTAGTTGATTTTCTAGGTTGTAGTGCAATGAATTTTTGGTGTGTAGTTGCATACGTTGCAATCCTTTCAAACGAGTAATTAAAATCTTTTTTTGTAAAAGATATTTCCAAAAGTATGAATGTTTCAGTGGTTAGCTAGGTCGGTGAAGTTTTTTAGTCCCTTAGAATAATCATGTTCATTGAGCCATGTATAGGTAACAATATCAGAAAATTGGTGGTGTTGAAGCCACATTGTTTCAAATTTGAATTTAGATAGAGGTTTAGAATAAGGTTTGGTTAAATTTAGGATTAGTGGGCAATGATCGGAATGGGTGCGTGGTAAATGTTTAACAGTTGAATCTTGAAATAATTCGAGTCATTTATTGTTGCCAAAGAATTTGTCTAGTCTTTCCATAATAATTGATTGAGAGTGATTTTTTTTGTGATCAAATTTAGGCTTATTAGTCCATGTGAATCGCGATCCTGAAAATTCTAGATCAATCATTTTAATGTTATTAAGACAATTGTTAAAATTTGAGGATCTTTTTATATTAATAGGGGCTCCTCCAAATTTCTCCTTAGAGGTAGAGACCTCACTAAAATGACCACATAATAGTCATGCACAATTATCGTTATCATGAACAGATTGAAGATTGTTCCATAACAATTGTCGATTTGTATAATTATTACTAGAATATACTAAGGATAGAAGCCATGTAGGTGATTTATTTACCTGGATAGAAGCATGTATCTCCTGGCTTGTGAATGCTACTGGGTTTACTACTATTCATGAGCATGCCATAACAGTACTATTCACCTGATTGACCTTGTACTGCTACTTGGATTAGGTCAGTGTAATTGAACTTCGTAAGAAGATCAGTGTGATCCTCTAATTTTGTTTTGTCAGGCATAGAATGGATATATTATTCCATGTTAGCAAAAATCTAAGGTTCCGACGGAATTCTTGATTATGAGATCCTCAGAAGTTCCAAAGCACTATCTTCATGAGTCCTTCATGGTGTAGGTTGCTCCTTTCCAGAGCCAGCGAGAGTTCCAAATACATTAGCAGATGTGGAGGATTGTATAGAGCTGCAGGTAGTAGATTGTCGTGCAAGGTTGGGATCATGAGTATCACATATCTCTCCTCCAAGGAGAAGGGGTCTAGGCATATGTTCAGTGAGGTTTTCTGAAGATTTGGAGGGATGAAGATGAGGTATTTTTTTTCTATGTTTCCTGGCAAGGAGATCGTCAGGAAGTCGTTCAGTACCATCGATTCCATGAAGGTCTTCGTCAGGTCGTTATCTTCTTCTGCTTGTTGGGGATTTACTTGGTGTGGAGAAGGTGGTGGTGAGTTGGTATTTTGGATGTAGATCACTTGTTGTTTCATTGGCCTTGGCAGTGGAGGGTGGGGCATCTCCACTGGTTGATGAGGAGGTAACCATGGCCAGAAGTTGTTTTGTAGGGGTATATTCCAGTAGAAAGGATGGTGAGATGCCTTAGCTTGCCATTGTTGGTATTGAGTGATGATTTTTTGCAACTGCCAAATGGTGACGTCTTGTTGATAAATTAGGTTCAAGACTTGGTCTTGTTGTGCTTGATTTGGAATTCCCTCTTGAAGTGAGAATGTCATTTCCTCCGATGTTTCCAATAGAAGTGTGACATGATTTTGTAGTAGTTAGAGGTTTATTTGTGGTTGTTGGTGTATGGTCGGTATTTGGTGGTGGGGCAGTCGAAGGTTGTTGCATGGTTGAGAGGTTTGGTTGCATTGTTGTCCATTGGTGTGCATGTGGCGGTTGATGGTGGATGATTACGTGTGGTAGGGGAGGTGATGGTAGTGGTTGATATGGACGTTGTTGATGTATCGTCTGTGACTGTGGTGGTGGTGATTCATCTGTTTGTGTGGAAGATACATTGTAGTTGTTTGTGGAAGATTTAGTATCTTGAAATGTGGCTTGAGTTGTCGAGGTGGAAGTTTTTGTTGGAGTGGTATTTGAAGAGGCCCTTGGGTGAAAATGGAGGTTGTTTCAGTGATTGGTTGATGATATAGGCCATTGTCATTGATTATAGGATTTTGATTGTTTACGGGCAGTGGTGTGCCGTGTGGTATTGGAGGTGTAAGTTTAATGGGAGTAGTATCTGTTGAACATTCTTTTATGGGTGATGATGATGGGGCAGAATAGTGTATAGGGTGTGTTGAGATGTGGTTGGGGGGTCAATGATTTAGGTGTTGTAGTAAGGTTTTGGCTTATTTAGAGTGGTGTAGTTGTAGGTAATGGATCTTTGGCATTTAGTTATGTGTTGTCTTGCATATCAGTATTAGTAGGCGAATCACGTGTGGTAGTGTCATGATGGGTGGCTAGTTTAGATGATTTCTTGTTGGTATTGTATTTTGGAGGTATACGTTTGGACAAGGTTTTTCGAATTAAAGGGTGTAAGGGAGGTGAACGGTTGTGATGATGATTTCCTTCTAGGTTTACAGGGGGCGTGAGTGTGGGAATTTGGAATGGTGATGATGGTGATTTGAAAGGGATTGAGGTAGGATTAATTGAGTAAGTTGTAGGTGGTATAGGGTTGACATGCGAGGTTTTGGTTTTTATGGGGGATGGGTCCGGTTTAGGGTTTGGCTTAAGGAAGTCAAATTGATTATGAAGGGGTATGTCATTGGTTGGATTTGTGGTCTCGTGGGAGACAGGTGAGACCTTATGTTTCTCAGTGATGGTATTGGGAGGATGTGGGTGGTTTTGGTTCATGTAGGTGGTTTGGGGGAAAGTTCTGCCTTAGTTCTTGTAATTTTTTTGTTTTTTTGCATAGGTAACAATGTTTCATTAACTATGTTGATCATCCTCGCTATGGGATGTGATTGGGTTGTCTTGTGTTTTTTTCGAAGTAGAAGGAGTTGAAAAATTGAGCAATAGTGAAGGTTTTGCCCTAAGCATCCATATTTTGTACATATTATTGTTGAATCTTCGTAAAAAAATTAACTGAGTGTGTGTGCCAAAGAGGATTTTTGATGGAAGAGGTTTTCCTAATGGAGCTAAAATTCAAAGCCTAGCATAACTGCCTCTGGATGTATGAATTGTGCATGTTTCTATTTTTATGAGTGTGGCAATAAAATTCGCTATTTTTTGGAGGATTTGCATATCATA
This sequence comes from Nicotiana knightiana, assembly GCA_005239525.1. NCBI lineage: Eukaryota > Viridiplantae > Streptophyta > Magnoliopsida > Solanales > Solanaceae > Nicotiana > Nicotiana knightiana. The sequence continues at coordinate 18,377 of MDKJ01095172.1, read as the reverse complement.
ATATTCAGTGGGTAATTCCTCTAGGTATCCCACACAGTGGTGTAATTTGTGTGTGCTAGAGCTGGATTAAAGTTAGGTTCCCATTGACGGATAGTGAGGCATTGGGATCCTATGAACCAAAATCCATTTTGGAGTATTTTATTAGAGTTCTCAATGTGTTGGAATTTGATAAGATAGTATTCGTATCCTAAATTAATTAAGTGAAGTGTTTCGTTGAGTTGCCAAAGGGAACTTAGTTTAATTTTGAGATTTGTATATGTCATTTTTTTTCCTAGGAGTTTGATGATAATGGTTTGGTGCCAAGGACGGTAAAGTCTAAGTTTGTCATTTGAGGAGATAGGAATAAAGAAAGGGTGGTGAGATGGATTGGTGTTTTCATCGTCTAAGGTTAGTTTTTTCGGGAACTCAGTCTCTAGTTTGGGATCGATTGGAGGAGGAGGAGGTAGGGAGAGGGTGACACGAAAACTTACCTTGCTAGGGGATGTTGCATGATTGTGCCTTAGTTCCTATAAGTTTGTCTATAACTTCATTAGGTTTGTCTATGCTACGACTTAGTTGATCAGTTTATTGATTTGAAAGCTCATTCTTTCTTGCAATTTAGCAAGAACGCATATCAACACGCAACTAATAATCTACAATTGAAAATGAACTCAAAGTGTAAGGAAAATAAAATAAAAAAGAATGGTAACACAAGCCAGTGAAGGAAAGGAGTTCAAATATAATATAATATAATATAATATAATATAATATAATATAATATAATATGTGATGTATTATAGTGCATATATATACCATTAAAAAATTACATGGAAGGGATTTATATGCTTGTTATACATTACTCAAATAAGAACATAATTTATATAAGGTCAAATTTCAATTGATCTCAAAATCCTAATAAATATAAAGACTTGGTTCAAATAAGTACGATTTAGTGGGAAACAAAATAATTGGATCTCAAGATACTAAATATTAAGAAAACAACATTAAAGAATCATATTTTTTTGCGAGGAAAACTTTATGCCCAAAGACTGTTTTGCCTAAAATACATGTCTTCTTGATAAGTAGTGATCGCTAACGCTTAGCCTAAAATAATTTCTAATTTGTAGTATTACTAATTATACTTATACTACTATTAGGAAAGAAGAATTTATGTAAGGTTAATCTTAATCAATTTAGAGACTTAAATATTAGGTTTTCATAAGTATTTCAAACAAGGATAGATTTATAACCAAGTTTATTTGGTTTAAAAGTCTTAAATATTAGAAAAATAACTTAAATTATAATTTAGTGATAAAAAAAGACGAGTGACATATATATACACGCACGCACCAATACAATAAAACACTGGCTCATTATTGGAACGATAATTGTTTTGGCACCCAAAAGGTGCTATATAAAGGCAAAGAAGCCTGGCTTCAAGTACAAGCTTTTCCTTCATATATCACTACTCATAAGTATCTTTTTTCTGAAAGATAAATAAAAGGAAAACAAAAAAAAAAAAGACAGCATGGGTTTGAGAGGTAAGTTAATTGCTAAGATAGAGGTCAAATGTGGTGGAGAACTATTTCATGATCACTTTAGCTCCAAACCTCACCATATCCCTAACATAAGCCCTGATAAAATACACAATTTCGACATTCATGAAGGTGAATTGGGAACGGTTGGTTCTGTTGTTTCATGGAAATTTACGCTTGGTAAGCCTCTTCTACTTTTCTCTCTTATCATTCTTTGGTACGAGTAATATAATGCATAATTTTATTTTATTTTAAAAAATTTGGATTATTTTTCGATTTGTGTGTATCATCCTTGCGCGCAGGGGCATTGCTAATCTTCTCTGTATTATTCCAATTTTATCATATGTCCTCGAAGAGGCATATAACGCATAGTTCAATGGTCACATTTGATCAAGGTAGCAACCATGGCATAATGATAGCATACTAGTTACCAATTAAAGACCATAATAGAAATATACGTATAATTACCTTATAATTAATGCATAGAACTTACACATAGAAATCTCCTTATTTATAGCTAGTTAGATCCGGTGGAGTAAAACCTTATTGTGTTAAAGCGAATATTACTTTAGGATTGTATTCAGACGAGTCAATGACCCTATTCCTCCGGGTAGGAGTAAGATCTGCGTACACACAATCCTCCCCAGACCTACTTATAAGATTTTACTAAATTGTTGTTGTTATCAGTTCTGCTTTGTTATAACCTCTTGATTGTTTCCTGTGTAGATGGGAAAGAGAGGGTGTTGAAGCAAATTATTGATGCTATAGACGAAGAAAAACAAAAAATCACCTTCAAGTTTATTGAAGGAGATTTGCTGGAATTGTACAAGGCCTTTAGTGCTACTTTGGCTGCTGAAGGGAATTGGATAGAATGGACTTTTGAGTATGAGAAGCAGAATGAAGATATCCCAGAGCCTCTCACACTCTTGGGACTTGCCATTGATCTCATCAAAGACATTGATTCACACCATCAAACCAAATGATACATCTATATGCCATACCTGTGCCTGCTTCTTGTTTGAATGGTTGTTACTTGTTGTGTTGTATCATATTGTTACTTTAAATAAAATATATGTTTGTATTGTTACTTAAACCTTATTGTATCGTATCGCTAAATCTGTCGTTATATAATGATGAAAAGTGCCACTTCAGCTTGTTTGGATGGTTGTTACTTGTTGCATTGTATCGTATTGTTACTTTAAATACAATGTTTGTTTCGATTATTAATTGAATTTTATTGTATCGTATCATTAAATTTTTCGTTATGTAATGATAAAAAGTGTCACTTTATGGAACGACTGATTAAGTGTGGTCGTGTCGTTACCTTTTTTTTTCCTCTCATCTTCCCTTCCTTATTATTAAATAATTCTATTATATCCTTTACCCTACCGATTTTTATAATAATTCTATCTCGTATCCTACTTTTTCTTTATAATATTGCAAGTTTATTCTTCATATTGTTGGTGCATGACATCATAAAATGACGACAAACAATACAATATATTCAGACATTATATACATCAAAACGATATAGTATAATACAATACAATACTATATGATACATTATTAAAAGATACATAACAACCATCCAAATAAGTTGTTATGGAACGACCGATTTGGTTGGTGGCGTCATTACCTTATTTTTTCTCTCATCTTGCCCCTTTTTATTATTATTGTTTACCCTTAAAAACGGATAACAATTAAATTTATAAGTGATTTTAAGGATATGCGATTTCACTTGGCACAAAATGAGAAAATATTTAATTTGATGTTAGAAATTAACTGTAAATAAAATAAAGCAAACCAAATTAGATGTGCAGCTTTGGCCCTCGAGCTAGGTCGCCCTCGAGCCAAACAGGAATGCTAAATGTGAACTGAGCAACAGAGTATTTAAAGCTTAAGAGAGAAAATGTAATATATTATTTTGTACTGCGCGAATGTCCTCCTTACAAAATGATTAAAACTTCCTTTATATAGTAGAAGAGTTCTACTTATGGTACAATTCTAAATACAGTAAGATATCCCATGATTGACTGATTAACCGGCCTTGACTTGATACGTGCCGAGATTCCCGCTGCGATCCTTGCTCGATCGAGGATATCTTGGATTTTCGTTATTCGGCTCGGCAAGCTTCCCTCGATCTTACTCGATCTCTATCCCGCTCGGTCTTCGATCTTTGCTGATCTCGATCTCAGTTGGTCCCTGAGTCACGAGCTTGGCAATCTAACTTCGAGTCATGGTCTGATATGACATGGGATCGAACCTTGGCCTGCCATACCCCGGTCTCGATTAATCATATAAAAAGGTCAAGCCCGATCTTGACCGTATACAGATAGTCCCCTCGTTTCTCAGAAATAAGATGATGAGAAATGATTTGGGCCCTCGATATTCACCTCGGTACATCATGACGTAAGCATCATGATGTAGGCAGCAGAGGTAACTGAAACATCTCGTTAGTACAGTTTCCCTGGCATTTAATGCGCGTCAGTCGATGGTCGGTCATTACCGGCTTTGAACTGTTATTGAGGAACCATAAATACCCTGCTTCTTCATTCTTTCAAATCTCTTTCACTCTAATCTTCAGAATCCTTCGCCTTCTTCAAAGCTTTATATTTTCAGATCTTTGAGTTTCCTTGCTTGTTCTACCCCAAAACACCAAGTGTTCCCTTTCAATTTCTATTCTTATTTGCCCATAAAAACTAAATGGCTAAACATTAAAAACTATTTCGCAACAAGAAACTGCTTCCTCGTCCCGGTCGGCCGGCGAGGAACCAGCGGCGGAGCCATGCCATGAAGAGTTCATTCCCGGAGGATGTGTCATCGACTCCGATTTTAAGGTTGAAAAGACCTCTCGGTTCCAAGTCAATGAGAGCCATTATCAAGGTATATATGCTCGATACCCAATAGTCTTATCTCCCAAGTTAAAAAAGATTGCAGCTGGGGTAAGAAGCATGTGGTGGTGCCTGCTCCAGAAGAGGCAATCACCACCCACGTGGAAGGGTTCCTAAGTGTTTGTACTTACCCTTTCACGTTGAGTTCCCTCGATCCAATCATCATAGATTTCTGCAAAAAATACGAGGTGACCCTGGGTCAAATTCACCCCTCTTTCTGGAGGATCGGGATACTAATCCGTTATTTCGTAAGACAAATTGATGGGCTTCCTTTCACCCTTGACCACCTCAAATGCCTATATAGCCCTCGACTCTATCGAGGTGGGCTAACAAAGCTTCAACGTCGGGCCACCAGGGAACCTTTCTCGAGCATAGACGAAGACAAAGACCAGGGCTTGATGGACCGGTTTGTTCGAGTAAAGACCACAAACTTAATCCCGACTGAGAGTATGCCATTTCCTGAGAAATGGAATATGAGACGTAACTACAATTCCATCCTTAATTTCTGTTCGTTGTCTTCATTTTTTCATCCTCTCTTATCGACTTTCTACTTGATGAAGTCGTTGCCTGGATGTCGGGTGCAGTTCCCTAGCTCGACAACTGGTATCGCAGTCAACACATGTCAAGCACGCATGGTGCAATTTGTCGAAGGGCCAGTGGGAGGCTAGAAGTCACGGTAAACCTTTTTTTTTACTTAATAATTTGGCCACTGTTCGAACATTTTCCTGATCTTACTTAATTTCTCCTTTTGTAGGTCTCGGGAAGGACGTGACGATGAGGCCCCCGTCTGGTGATAAAGAAATTCCATCATCTGTCTCGAAGACGGTGAAGGAGAAGAAGAGGAAAAGGGCTTCGAACTCCGAGGGGCAGAAACCCAAAAATAAAGCAGCCCGTAAACCAATGGGAATATTATCCCTCTAACTTTGGAGTCGGTCCAACAACTAAGGGATGAAGAAGAAGAAGAAGAAGAAGAAGAAGAAGATTATGGGCTGATGTCACCTGTGCGAACTGATACCGAGATTCGAGGAATTACTAACCCGGTGGGGTTGAAACCGCTCTACCTCGATTCGATGAGGTTGAGGGGAAAACCTCGGTCGAAGTCCCCGAGCCAGAAAAAGTTGAAGATGCTTCACCTCGAGATGAGAAGGCTGCCGAGGAGGCGCTTGATACTGGTGCAAAAACCACGCTCGAGGCCCCCCGAGATGAAGGCGGTGCCCCTAAATATTTACTTGGGTGATAGACATCGAAGATTCCCCCTCGTTTGCTTCATACACCGAGTCGACTATACAAGAAGCTCAGGCGGTGGAGACTTGCCACGGGGAAGGGTTCCACGGAGCAGAAGACCCTTTCCGTGGCTATTTTGTTAGAGTGGAATATGTCACCGGTCTAAGTGACTTGGAGGTGCCGAAGAAGAGCTGGAGTGAGGCTTCCTCGAGCTTTACACTGACCAATCAGTTTCCGTCCCTAGTGTCAATCCCGAGCGTAAGCGATCAATTATCATCTCGGTCCCGGAGGATGCTCGGGTTCTTTCTGCCCCCGTGGGGGTAGCTAGCTATCTTCGATGCTTGGTCACAGAAGAAGACCAAGCCAAGATGGATGAGGTGGAAGCACCATGTCTTTTCAGCGAAGCCCAACAGGCTCTAAACCGTGTAATCCCAGATTCCCTTGTTGATGTCAAATATTATACTTATATTTTTCTCCTTTTACATAACTTCTTTTACCATGTTTGTAGGCTTCGGTGCTTCATCAAGAGGCTTTCTTCCGATCCTGAGGGGAGTTGAGTCAGTACAAGGCCAATATTCGAGGGCTTACTAAGGAAAAAGATGCCTTCAAGCTTCTCAGTGAGCAAAGAGGAGAGGAAGTTAAAGGCCTCTGTGCTGAGATAGAAGTGGCTCAGAAAGAACACGCCGAACTGGCCGAGCATGTAAGAAGAATCGTTGGAGTTAGTGACGTTGATTCGGGCATGATGGCTAATGGTTCAAACCCACAGGTCCAACAAAATCTTAATTTGATCGGGAAACTCCGTGAGTAAGTAGACACAGTCGAAGACTAAGGCCGAGGAATGGAAGAAAATTATGGATCACCTTGCCTCAGAAAAGGAGACTGCTCGAGCCCAACTGGCCTCGGCTGAAATCCAACTCCGAAGTATGAAAGAGAAAACCTCGGTGCAAGCCAAGAACATCTAGGAAATCCAATCTCAGTTGGGTTCAGCAATATCCAATCGGGAGAAGCTGGTCATAGAGCTTGAAGCGGAAAAATCGGAGGTCGAAGCGACAAAGGCCAATGTTGATGCAGTGGTGGTTGTTTACCCGGTCGATGCCGAAGCTGCTCAAGTCCGAGCAAAGGAAGCCACCGAGTCTACTCAGGGTCGAGAAAATTGGGTCGCCGAATATGCCAAATGCCAGTCTCGAAGGGATACGCTTGAGGAGATCCATCCTCGGGGCTTTGATCTTACAGCCGAGATCGAAAGCGCTACGGAGATCGAAGCTAAAGCTAGGGGTTAGCTTACCCTGATGACGATGATTCTGAGAGCCTGAGGGGATCTGAAAGTGAAGAAAGCTCCGAGGGTGAATATGTTGTTCCTGGAGATGACTAGGCCATTTTAGGATTTTAGATATTTTCTGTTTCTGTCGAGGCCGTTTCAACTTCTGTAAAGAATTTCTATCGGACCATGTTGACCTTGTAAATGACTTTTTGATGTATATATCAAAAAATTTCTTCCCTTTTTCAATGGTCAAATCGCCTTATAAAGTTATGAAGTTGTATTCTAAGGTTTGAGATTGAGATGGTTTAATTGAAACCGGATCAAAGTAGCCTTTAGACTTTATGATCGCGAGGACCTGCTCGAACATGAAATAAGGTAGACCTTAGGATTTCTAGTCGAGTGAGAATGATATCTTGAACTCGAAGTAAAAGTATCCCTTAGGATTTATGATCGAGTAAGCACCTGCTCGAACTCGAAATAAGGTGGCCCTTGGGCTCGATAGGTAGTCCCCGAGTGAGGATTTGCTTGAAATCGGGTTAAGGTAGCCCTTGGGATTTGTAATCGGGTGAGTACTTGCTCGAACTCGAAGTAAAAGTAGCCTTTAGCCTTGATAGATAGTCCCCGAGTGAGAATTTGTTCGAACTCGGGTTGAGGTAGCCCTTGGGCTTGATAGATAGTCCCCGGGTGAGAATTTTCTCGAATTCGGGGTAAGGTATCCCTTGGGCTTGATAGATAGTCCCTGAGTGAGAACATGCTCGAACTCGGGTTAAGGTAGCCCTTGGGCTTGATAGATAGTCCCCTGGTGAGAATTTTCTCAAACTCGGGTTAAGGTATCCCTTGGGCTTGATAGATAGTCCCCGAGTGAGAATATGCTCAAACTTGGTTAAGGTAGCCCTTGGGCTTTGTGATCGAGCGAGGACTTTCTCGAACTCGAGATAAGGTAGCCTTTAGGATTTATGGTCGAGTGAGGATTTGCTCGAACTTGAAGTAAAGTAGACCTTAGTCCTTTATATTTTTACTTTCTTTTGTGTCTTTTTTGAAAGCCTATTTTTGTTACGGATTTCGGACGTCTCCGAACCGTGTTAAACTGGTCGTAGCCTTTTAGTTCAGGTGTAGCCCAGTGAGCTTGCTTCCCCGAGTTATCCAAGTTTTTCTGAGAAAACAGTCCCCGAGTGGGTATGGCCGTGGCTTTTAAAATTTGATATGTTGGAGTTTTATTTTTCAGACGGCAGTCTCCGAGTGTGGGGGTAATTATTCAAACTCTGGTTATGATCGACTCTTGAGCTTGTTTCATAATAGATCGAAAGTATGGAGTTGTAAAGTAGAAAATTTTTTTTATAAGATATGAGATAATTGCAGGGAAAAATACTTCTCTTTATTCTTGTGAAAAACGATTACACATGCATACACATTTTGTTCCAGGGCTTAAGCATCCTATGTGGGCACGGTTTGTTCGATCATTTTTCCTTTACAAGTCTCACCTGTCGAGAACCCGTTATTATGAAGTAATTTCTTCGCAACAAAGTTGACATCCAAGGGCAATGCCGGCAATGCCCCCCCCCCCTAGCATTCAAGGTTGATTGTAGAGGAACCTCGGGTACTCTTAGTGTCGTCTTTGACACCAATTTGTGATCGGCTTTCGATCTTGAGTTACTTCGATGCACTATTGCCTTTACGATCTCCATTATATGGTTGATATCGATCTCTATTTGACCTTGGTTCTCGGTCGATGTCCCTCTTGAATCTATCTATGGGCCTGATAGGATAAATAGACCCAAAAGGTCTCCCAGTTGATGATCCTCGACCCTGATCTTCGACTGGTACCGATGGTGCACATCGGCCCAAGTGACAACTGGATATTCTATAAAATTCTGCTTCAACCATTGTGAAGCCACTAAACTTCAAGCGTTGAGACCTTGAGTGAAAGCTTGAACAGCCCAATCGTCGGTGACCGGTGGTAAATCCATTCATTCCATTTGGAATCAAGATACGAATTCTCTAAGCGTCTCATTCTCCTTCTATTTTACCTTGAAAAGGTCTGACTTCCTTGTTGTGACCTTAATGGCCCTGGCATGTGCCTTTACAAAAGAATCTGCAAGCATAGTAAACGAGTCAATAGAATTAGACGGTAAATTATGATACCATATCGTAGCACCCTTTGATAGAGTCTCCCCGAATTTTTTCAGTAGGAAAGATTTGATCTCGTCATCTTCCAAGTCATTTCCTTTGATAGCACACATATAGGAGGTGACGTGTTTGTTTGGATCAGTCGTCCCATTGTACTTAGGGATCTCGGGCATGCGGAACTTCTTAAGGATCGGTTTCGGAGCCGCATTTGGGGGAAAAGGTTTTTGTACAAACTTTTTGGAATCTAGCCCTTTCAATATCGGTGGTTCCCCCTGGGTTTGATCGAAACTGGAGTTATAGGTTTCCACCTTCTTATCGTTTTCCTCGATCTTCTTTTCCCATGTTCGACCCTGTTCGGTATGTGGTTCTGATTTTGGAGCTGGGCTACTGCTTCCTGTTGAGCCTGTATCATTTCGAAGATCACCCGCAGGCTGGTCTCACCATCTTCACCGCCATGTGCGCTTTGAGTAGTTGATCGGGTACCCTCATGAACGTTGCTTTGTGGATCGACGATCAAATTTCCATTGTTGGCTATATGCGAACTAGCATCGACTGGATCTACAACCAGAATTCCATCGAAGCCAGCAGGAGGTACAACGTTTCGTTGTGCAACGTCCTCATTTTTCCATGGTGGCTGAGATTGTTAATGTGTTGAGGTGTTAACCGAGAGTTTGACATTTTTTAATCCTGTAATCAAAGATACTTCAAAGAACAAGTGTAAAATAGTGTGTGTTACGAAAGTTTGTTCCAAGCAACCACTATTATCATTAGCCTTACGATGGGCGCCTAACTGTTTACCCTTAAAAACGGATAACAATTAAATTTATAAGTGGTTTTAAGGATATGCGATTTCACCTGACACAAACTGATAAAATGTTTAAATTGATGTTAGAAATTGACTATAAATAAAATAAAGCAAATCAAATAAGATATGCAGCTTCTGCCCTCGAGATAGGTCGCTCTCGAGCCAAACAGATATGCTACTGGAAAATGTGAACTGTGCAACAGAGTATTGAAAGCTTAAGAGAGAAAATGTAATATATTGCTTTGTACTGCGTGAATGTCCTCCTTACAAAATAATTAGAACCCCATTTATATAGTAGAGGAGTTCTACCTATGGTACAATTCTAAATACAGTAAAAAATCCCATGAGTGGCTGATTATCCGGCCTTGAGTTGATACGTGCCGATATTCCCGCCATGATCCTTGCTCGATCGCGGATATCTTGGTTTTCCATTATTGGGCTTGGCATGCTTCCCTCGATCTCTATCTCGCTCGGTCTTCGATCTTGGTTGATCTCGATCTCGATCGGTCCCTGAGTCACGAGCTTGACAATCTAACTTCGAGTCATGGTCCGATATGACATGGGATCGAACCTTGGCCTACCATACCCCGGTCTCGATTAATCAAATAAAAAAGGCAAGCCCGATCTTGACCGTATACAATTAAATAATCTTATTTTATCTTTTACCCTATCTTCTTATATAATATTACCTCGCACCTTACTTTTTCTTTATAATATTGCAAGTTTATTTTTCATATTGTTGATGCATGACATCATGAAATGACGGCAAATAACACAATCTATCCAAATATTATATAAATCAAAACGATACAGTAAAATACAATATATTATGAAACGATACATAACAACAATCCAAACAAGATGTTAGTGGTCCAATAAATGAAGTATTTTCCGCTTTACTTTCATGGATCTATTTTTCATTATGTAATTTTATGTGCATTTTCGAATGGTTTTTACCTATTTCGAAATTTTATTGAACAATAAATATAAAAATAAAATATAGATTCTGACTTTGGTGTGTTTTCTTTTTCTTGCTTTTAGTTAGTGGATAATGAATAATTGTGTTCTTCAAAAAAGGATAGTAAGTAATGGTGCAATCAGTTATTTAATTATGCATTCGACAGCAAAGACGACCATAATATGCGCACGCTCCAAATTGAGGGAGAAGTGCACGGTTAGCCATTAATTAGAGATGGTTTTATTTTTTAACCACTATTTATAATGTATTTACTTTTTAGTTAATAATTTTTTACCCACCTGGATGAAAATACCCTTGTGTTAAAATTAAGGATATGGTGTCCTTAACTTCATAAATTTTGTGTAAATATTAAGGACAAAGTGTCTTGTATTTGCACTTTCCATTGTTAAACATTAGGACATCATGTCCTTAAGTTCATATGTGGAGTGTAAATGTTAAGGATATGACATCCTTAACTTCATGTGTGCAGTGTAAATGTTAAGGACATAATGTCCTTAACTTGTATTTGCACCTTCTGTTGTTAAACTTTAGGACTTCATGTCCTTAAGTTCATATGTGGAGTGTAAATGTTAAGGATATGACATCCTTAACTTCATGTGTGCAGTGTAAATGTTAAGGACATTATGTCCTTAACTTGTATTTGCACCTTCTGTTGTTAAACTTTAGGACTTCATGTCCTTAAGTTCATATGTGGAGTGTAAATGTTAAGGATATGACATCCTTAACTTCATGTGTGCAGTGTAAATGTTAAGGACATAATGTCCTTAACTTGTATTTGCACCTTCTGTTGTTAAACTTTAGGACTTCATGTCCTTAAGTTCATATGTGCAGTGTAAATGTTAAGGGCATGGTGTCCTTAACTTCATGTGTGTAGCGTAAATATTAAGTATAGTGTCCTTAACTTTATGAGTGTTGTGTAAATATTAAGGACATAGTGTCCTTAACTTCATGAATATTGTGTCATTATTAAGGACTAGGTGTCCTATATTTGTACCTTCCGTTGTTAAACTTTAGAATATCATTTCCTTAACTTCATATGTTCAGTATAAATGTTAAGCATGGCATCCTTAACTTTATGTGTGCAGTGTAAATGTTAAGGACACCATGTCCTTAATATTTATACAGCACTCATGAAAAAGGGTAAAAATATATTTTTGTATTAATTTTAATAGAGTAGCAGCTATTTTTGCTCAACATTAAAAATACTGGATAAAAATTAAATATCATGTTAAAAAGTGGCTATCCCACACCATTTCTACCCAAATTGGGGGGAGACGTAATTTGGCAGCAACCTGTTTAATTAATATGTTGAGTGAATCCTGCCTACAGGGGCGAAGTTATATTGTCCCAAGGATGGTTAACTTACCACCCTTCGGCGAAAAATTTATACTACATTTTGAGTTTGAGCTTTAATCGCTAGTGTTTTGCACTAATTATGTGTTTATGCCTTGTAGGAGTGATTCAGAGCTATGTAGATGTTATGGAATGAATTAAAGTGATTTGGAGATTTTAAGTCTGAGTAAAAGCTCAAGGAGTTAAGTCGGGATCGTGTTTGGGGATCAACGGATGACAGTTTAGAATGAACGAAAAATCAAGCAGGCATATTGCACACTGTCTAGTAAAATGCACGTAACTTTTCGAGCAGAACTCCATTTGGGATCCACAATATATGGTTGGAAATCTAATTCAAAGGGTACAACTTTCATGATTTACATTTTTTCAAATTCCCAACCGAACAGGTGAAACGTGCACGGCAAGTGCGCGGCCGCGCATATGGGGCAGAAAGTGTGAAAAGTGCGTGGCCACACACGTCCTATCCGGGAAAAGTGTCCTTTTTCACGTAGAAGAAGGTATAATTATTTGGATCCGATCGTACTTGATATATATACATGGAATAACGGTATTTTGAGGACTTTTGACACACTTTGGAGCTAAGGAGGCAAGAACACACTAGGAGCAAGGCGGAGAATTCTTCTACGAGTTTTTCACTTCCTTCTTCCTATTTCCATTATTGGTTATGAATTCTAGTATTGTAGTTTTGTATACTATTATGAATAGCTAATTTATTATCTAAGGTTTTGATGGAACCTATTGCGGGATGATTTTCCTGTTACGTTAATATAGATTTGATGTAGCTTTTTCTCTATTTGTTCAACTACGTTTATATTATTGTTGGTTGAAGAGATCTCAATTGATTGTGCCTATTAAGATTGTATTACTCGAAAGAGAGTGCATATAGGTAGTTGTTTAACAATATCACTCCTAACGTATATGGCGGATTAATACGAAGGGTTTAAAGGTGGGATTAGGAATAACGAAACCTTGGTGCGATCCGACTGAGCCGTAACTTAGTGCGAGCTAGCGTAATTCAGAAGAATATGTCTAGTAACTTGTGGTAGTTACTCAGGAGAGAATTACTGTAACGACCTGGCCGGTCGTTCCGAGAGTTTAGCCCTGTTTCCCCCATTTATGCTTCATTTTATGTGGTTCAGCTTCATTTATGTGTGTTGGGTCGGTTGGTTTGGGTTCAGAGTGGTTATGGTAAGAATTGAGGTATTTAGTCTCTTAAAGTAGCCTAATAGTTGAGAAAGTCAACCGAGAGTTGACTTATTGATGAACGACCTCGAAATGCGGATTGTATGGCTCGGATAGCTTCCTTAGGTGATTTGGGACTTAGGAGTGTGCTCAGAATGAAGTTTGGATGTCCGGTGTAGAATTAGGCTTGAATTGACAAAAGTTAGTTTTTGGCGATTTCCGATCGGCAATGGAAAATAGGCTAGCAGGGTCGGAATAGGATCCGGAAGTTGGAACAGGTCCGTAATGTCATTTTGACTATGTGTGCAAAATTTCAGGTCAATTGGAGGTGTTTTGGTTGGTTTCGGCGTAGTTGGCGAAATTTGGAAGTTTCAAAGCTCATAGGCTTGAATTTGATGTAATTTTGGTGTTTTCGTGTTTTTTTTGGTGTTTCGAAGGCTCGACTAAGTTGGAATAATGCTATGGGGTGTGTTGGTATGTTTGGTTGGGGCCCCGAAGGGCTCGGGATTGATTTCGGATGGTTGACAGGGCTTTGAACTTGGAAAATCTCAGAAAATAGATGTTGGTGTAAGTACTGGTGTTGGCCGCACATGCAGTAGGGAAGCCGCAGGTGCGATGTCGTAGGTGCGATGGGCCATGCGCAGGTGCGAAAGAGGCTAGGCAAGGGAATTTCCGCAGGTGCGAAATTATGGCTGCACCTGCGAAGCTGGAGGTGTAGAGGATTGGCCGCATGTGCTGAGGATTGGCCGCAGGTGCGGAATTGGTCCGTTAAGTGGGATTCCGCAGGTGCGCACCTGGGACCGTAGGTGCGACTAAGTGTCCGAAGGTTCGGAAATGCTGGCAGAAACAGTATATATGAGGCATCCGTGAAATTCATTTCATTTCACCATTTTTGCATGCGAGAGGAGCTCCTTTGAAGGTAAATTGCAGAGGGGATTCGTGATTCTTCAGTGAAGGTAAGTTCTCGGGTTATTAACATCATTTATATGCTATTTTGATTCAGATTAGGCTTGTATTTGAAGAATTAAAGTATGAAAAGTTTGGAAAATGGGAGGAAGGAGTTGGGAATTTCTTTTGGCAATTTTAGTGGGCAATTGTGGTCTGATTTTGATGTTTTTGGTATGTACGGTCTCGTGGGAGGATAATGGTTCTTGTAATGTAACTTTTATCGGATTTCGAGACGTGGGCCCGGGGTTTGGGTTTGGCCGAATTTCGAGATTCTTGTATAAATTGATAATTTTCGGTTGGGTTGTGTTCCTTGAGTATATATTGATGATGTTGAACTGGTTTTGGCTAGATTCGGAGAAATCGGGAACCAATTTGAGGGAAAAAAGCATAGAGGGCTAAGTGTTGTGACCCGATAGAGGTAAGTAATGGTTATAAATCTTGTCCTGAGGGTATGGAACCCCGGACTACATATTTTCTCACTGATTTTAGAAAGGCGCACATGTCGGATGACGAGTATGTGGCGCGTGCTGATTTTTGGATTGGACTAGGTCCTTTTGCGACAACTAATGAGTCGCATATTTTACTCAAAACCTTATGTTAAATTATGTTCTAAAGATTTTTGAAATATTTGGGTTATAAGCCGTGTTTGGGGCCTCGTGCCGATCTGTTTAGACCCCTTGGGGGCTTTTTACTGCTGTTTTTCCTCACTATTTGTTGATGATTTCACTCAGCCACATTGTGCATATTGTTTTTCGAAACTCATCCTGATTTACACTACTTTGAGATTTAAAATGATGTTTTGGGTCGAGTACCCTGCTTTACTGATTCGCCCGAGGGGCCTTTTGAGTAGTTCTGCGGAGTGTGGCCGAGGGCCAGAGTGATGGTGAGGTGCTGAGTGATATTAGCGCTTGGGCTGAAGAAGCCCCTCCAGAGTCTGTACACACCCCTAGTGAGCGCACCGGATGCCGAGTGCCGAGTGTCGAGTGATTGGGAGGCATAAGTGACTGCGAGGTGCTGAGTGATTGTGAGGTGTTGAGTGACTGTGAGGCATGCCCGAGGGGCTGATTATGATACATGTTTTTTCCCGAGGGGCTACTTATGATTTTACTACTTTCATTTTCATACTAAATCTTTCGGTTTGAAGTTGTTAAAAATATGCATTCATTAAAGGACTTTTCTGAAGTTAATTTTAAGGCATGATGATTCACATATCTATGTTATACTGTTGGAAAGAAAGGTTGTGCATCTTGTGATGTGATGACATTGATTTTATGTGTTTCTTGCTGCTCAAACCTGATTTATTTTCATTACTACTGAGTTGGCGTACTCAGATTGCTCCCTGCACCTTGTGTGCAGATTCAGGTGTTAGGGCAAGGTGAGTTGTCTAGCTATTCCAGAGATTCTCGGAGGTTTTCGAGGTAGCTGCATGCGTCCGCAGTCCTGCTTCCTCTCCTGCTTACTATTATAGAATTTATTTTTGTCTAGTTGTATATTTTATGTAGATGCTCATGACTAGTGACTCCGGGTTCTCGTTGGTTGTATTTGTTATTCAATATAGTTTTGACTGTTTTATAAATGTTTAAAGGAAACTTTTATGGGTAATCGGTATAGTAAAGATGTAAATGGAAGCTTATTATGAATTTAGTGAAGTTTTGGCTGGCCTAGTTCCATGATAGGCGCCATCACGACTGGCCTGGATTTGGGGCCGTGACAGTTTGGTTCAGAGCACTAGGTTACATAGGGCTCACCGGTCATGAGTAGGTTTAGTAGAGTCTTGCGGATCGGTATGGAGACGTCTGTATTTATCTTCGAGAGGCTGCGGAACCCTTAGGAAAATCTCACATTTTTAAAAAATCTTGTCGTGCGAATCCATTGTATTCAGCCAAGAGCGTAACTCTTGAATTACTTCCATGTATTCGAACGCGCACAAGAGCTCTTGGTATCAGCTGTGCATCGATGGCTTGTGACTTCCATGGATGAGATGTGATTTTGGCATGTTGGTAATGGGCCAGTCTAGAGGACTTGGGGCCGGATACATTATGTGGATTGATTGCTGAGATTTTCGTTATGTGGGAACATGTAATTGGGTACTTGTATGTCCGTTTGTGTTCTTATTGATGAGAATTGGTGACTAGATGCCTATGTGGTGAGTGTGAATTGATGGTTAGATGTGTTCAAACTGTGAAATGTGTCGAAAGGGTTGGCTGGAAATATAGTAAGATTTATTGAGTGTTTGATTTCTGTCTCGATTTGGTATGAGGTGTTGAGTTATGAGTATGTTGGAAGACCTCTCATGTTGTGTAGTTGTGGAGTGAAGCGGATTTCTCTGTTGGGTTATGAGTTCCTGGTGATGTCTCTTGAGTTGATCGTTTGCCCCAGTAACGTTCATGTATTTGATTGACGGTGTATTCCAGCCGTATTAGCACTCCTTGTTATTGTATTCATTGATGGCGTCCTGGCATATTCGCGTAGCTGGGAGTAGCATACTCAGTATCTGAGGATGTCATTATAAGGATTCAGGGAGGAAAGGCTCTATGCCAACTCCGAGTGTGAATTTTGTCTCGGTTCAGTAGCATTCTTGGGACACGTGGTGTCCAGTGAGGGTGTCCATGTGTTCAGACATGTGTGGGTAGAGCTTCCAGAAGCTCGAGATTTCTATGACCACCGCTCCAGTGTTAGTTCTGCCATCAGCTTCAGGTTTTTACCGCGTATCGTGGTGCCTCAAGGGTAGGCGTTGGTTGTGTTCAGATGCAGGAAGGTGTAGTGATTGCGTGATAGTTTTGATCTTCAGAAATGTACGGAGAGATAGCAGTTGAGGCTAAGAGGGCAGGGGTATCTCCTGCGGGTTGTCTTAGGTGTGTGGTCCCTATGTAGTTCTGTAATAAGTTCTCTTCTACTAGTAAAGTATATATGTTGTAGTTTGAGTTTAGATCACTTGTGGGAGTTGGCATGACCATCACAATGGTGGATGCGAGATTGGCAATTGATTTGAGTGTTAGATGGTTTGGGTCATATAAGCTTATGGAGGATTTAGTTGAATCCCACCACAGCATGGTGGCAGTGTTAATGTGTGGGAATAGTCTTGTTTGTCTTTATCCTTGGCTTTGAGCCAAGTGGGGGAGTTCGTTATTGATAAGTTGATTACATGAATTGTGTGTTGTATTGGTTTCAGTTCGAGGTATATTGGTAAATCAGTTATGACCTGCAGGTATGGGTCCGGGAATGTCACGAGTAAGGGAAATTTGTTCGATATAAGTTGTAATGTACTCTGTTGGGTAATTGGGTTCTATTGAATGATTTAGTGGAAATTGTAAAAGGTGTAGTGTGTGCAGTGTATGAATTTGCTTATGGCTTCAAGTAGTTGGATCACTTTCCTAGTATGTTAGTATGCAAACGGGTCAGGTCGATTCTATCTAATTGGTTGGTGTGATTGAGATTTATGTTAGAGGATGTCAAGACTTCTGGTATTCTACATCATCACGGATTCTACATATCGATATTAGGAAAGTGAAGGTAATGGCTTTAGATTCGCAGGAAGTCTCTCCAGGGTAAGTTTTTCTAATGTGGTACATTTAGGGATAATTGAGGGAGTATTCAGCTGCTTATGAGCCTTATACGGTGTGGTTTTGTTCTTGGGTCGCGTGTGGTGAGTCTGGGTTGCAAATTTGTGGTATTACGGTAGGAAGAAGTATCAATTTGAAGGTAAGTCAGAAGAAACTTGTGTAAATAGGGAAACTTGGTAGTAGGTCGGATCGGCATGGTAAGGGATACGATTAGTTCTTTGGGTTTTCATAAGGTGACAAGTTTTTCGGGTGTTTCTTAGAAATGCTCTTGAATTTTTGGTGGCCTGCGTAGTTTGGTTGAGTTAGAAGAGTCCAGTCTTGATGGGTTGGTGTTGCGGGAATGGGATTTCGGATAGTTCCTCATGGTTTCTACCACGGTTAAGGGTACATATTTTCTTATGGCGTGTAGTCAGTTTGTTTCTAAATGGGATCCAATGGGAGTTCTTGGCTAGTTTGGTACGTAGTTTCTTGTGCCTCAGAAGGGACCATGGAGTTCCCGTATTTTTCCTAGGTTGGCATGGCGTGTGCGG
>ML415991.1:12768-26619 GCA_005239525.1 Nicotiana knightiana | reverse complement strand
ATCAAAATGATTAGAAGTGATAGAGGTGGAGAATATGAATCTCCGTTTGCAGAAATATGTTCGGAATATGGAATTATCCATCAAACTACTGCACCTTACACACCTCAATCCAATGAAATCGCGGAAAGGAAAAATCGGACATTAAAGTAAATGATGAATTCTTTATTAATAAGTTCCGGTTTACTGCAGAGTTTGTAGGGTGGGGGGGGAAGCTATCCTTACAGCTAACCGAATACTCAATAGAGTACCCCACAACCAAACTCAATCTATTCTGTATGAAAAATGGAAAGGAAGAAAACCCAACTTAAATATTTCAAAGTGTGGGGGTGTCTAGCAAAGGTACAAGTTCCATTACCTAAAAGGGTTAAAATCGGACCAAAACTGTAAATTGTGTTTTTATTAGATATATTACAAACAGTAAAACATGTCAATTTTTGGTTCATAAATCCGATAATCCCGAAATTCATGTTAATACAGTAATGGAATCAGATAATGCTAAATTTTTTGAAAGCATCTATCCATATAAAACTGAATGCGAGTCGTTAAGTGAAAGACCTAAACAACCTCGGGAAAAACAAAAGGAAAATACTCCAAGTGTAGAAGATCCAAGGCGTAGAAAACGTCATAGAACATCTACTTCCTTTGGATTAGATTTTGTGACATTCTTGCTTGAAAATGAGCCTCAAACTTTTAAAGCAGCGATGTCATCTTCTGATTCAACATTTTGGAAAGAGGCATTCAATAGTGAGATTAAATCAATTTTGGATAACCATACATGGGAATTGGTTGATCTTCCTCCAGGAAGTAAGACTTTAGGTTCGAAATGGATCTTTAAATGAAAAAGGAAAGTTGATGGCACTATTGACAAATATAAAAGCAAGACTTGTTGTCAAAGGTTATAGACAAAAGGAAGGCCTTGATTACTTTGACACTTACTCTCCAGTAACGAGGATAACATCTATTAGGGTGTTAGTGGCACTAGCGGCCATGTATGGTCTTGAAATCCATCAAATGTATGTTAAAACAGCTTTCTTAAATGGAGAATTGGAGGAAGAAATTACATGGAACAACCTGAGGGTTTTTTGGTTCCTAGTAAAGAAAAGAAAGTATGCAAACTTGTTAAGTCGCTTTATAGACTTAAACAAGCACCCAAACAATGGCATGCCAGATTTGACCAAACAATGTTGGCAAGTGGGTTTAAAATCAACGAGTGTGACAAATGTGTTTACATTAAAAACACTCCAGGTTATGAAGTCATTATTTGTTTATATGTTGATGACATGTTGATAATGAGCAAACGTATGGTAGATATTAATGCTACTAAGTGCATGTCGGTTAGCAAATTCGACATGAAAGACTTAGGAGTTGTTGATGTGATCTTAGGAATCATAATTCACAAGACTCCACAAGGTCTAGCATTATCACAGTCTCACTACATTTAAAAGGTACTGGACAAGTTCAAGTATTTGCATT
Source organism: Nicotiana knightiana (assembly GCA_005239525.1). Lineage (NCBI taxonomy): Eukaryota > Viridiplantae > Streptophyta > Magnoliopsida > Solanales > Solanaceae > Nicotiana > Nicotiana knightiana. The sequence continues at coordinate 25,146 of ML415991.1, read as the reverse complement.
TCAAAATTGCCAAGACTCCAATTGACATGAATTATGCACTTCAAAAGAATGAAGGTGAAAGTGACTCATAACTAGATTATGCAAGAGTATTGGGAAGTTTGATGTATATCATGAATTGTACGCGACCAGATATAGTATGTGCTATTAGCAAACTGACTCGGTTTACATGTAATCCCAATCAAATACATTAGATGGCAATGAAACGAGTTTTGGAGTATCTGAAACATACCCAAAATTATGCTTTGCATTATAACAAATATCCCTCCGTGATCGAGGGATATAGTGATGCAAGTTGAATCACCGAATCATCTGAAGTTAAATCCACGAGTGGATATGTTTTCACAATTGCGGATGGAGCAGTGTCTTGGACATCATCCAAACAAACGTGCATCGCCCGTTCTACAATGGAATTTGAATTCATAGCTTTAGATAATACCGGTGAAGAAGCTGAATGGCTTCAAAAATTCTTGAAAGATGTTCCATTTTGGCCCAAACCTTTGGCACCTATTTGTATACATTGTGATAGTCAAGCGGCAATAGGCAGGGCAATGAGCGTTATGTATAACGAAAAATCTCGTCATATATGACGGAGACACAATATCGTTAGACAACTACTCTCTAGTGGTGTTATCACGATTGACTTGGTAAATTCAAGAGATAACGTGTCAGATCCACTTACAAAAAGCCTATCTAGAGAGGCAGTTGAGAGATCATCAAAGGGAATGGGGTTAAGGCCTAGGATAAGCCATTATGGCGGTAACTATACCTAATAGACTGAAGATCCCAATAGCTAGGTTCTAAGAGATCAAACAACGTTATGAATGACGGTTCAACATTGTCAAATAACTCAACTCATTCTCGTGATGAAGACAATGTTCAAAAATCGAGGTAAAACATTAACGATTTTTGATGAGTCAATAAAGCTTAAAGCTTTTTAATGCTTTGCTAAGTCTGGTAGGATATGAACATATAGCATATCTATAGGATAACATGTTTAGGAATCACCTATGTGAGTATGAAGTGTAAGCCGCTTCAAAGGGAATGAAAGTAAAGGCCCATTCTCAAAGCATGAAACCAGGAGGTGTTCATGGCTGAAACAAACACAACTGTGGTAACCATAGATGGTTAAGGATTGTTTGTGTGACTTATGTTATCTAAGGTATACAACAAATCTCGACGGTTCAAAAATATCAAATCTATCGATTGACTGAGTATATACGATATAAGTTCACTGCGGAAAGTTCAAAGGGAAACCTACTTATCCAGATACAATTAATTCTTGCATGTAAAACACACACGCGTCTGTGCATTCCTTTATTTTATAGCCATTCCCCATTCATGTGGGAGATTGTTAGGCTTTTAATCTTGGTGTAGCTTAAAGAGGGTGAACGGGAAATGGAGGAAAAATGAAATATTTGAGTTTCCCTCCTTGGAAAAGGGACTTTGTCCCATACTGGAGGAAGAAAAGACTTTTGATGGGTATATATACAATTGCTCTTCTTCTAGCTCTTAAAGATTTAAGAAGAAGGCAAGCACCGCGTCGTCGTCGCGACTTCGGCGATTCGGATTTGGTCAAAGATAGATATCTTTTTGTACAAAATTCCTTTCAATTATTTAATTAATTAATGAAAATTCAATTTGGAATAACCCATGACCCGCGATGCGAATCGGTCCGGTCCATTTTCTTTTCCGAATTATTTTAAATCCGTTTTTTTCCCGCAATATTTCAACAGAAATATTCCCACCTGTTCCTACAGGTATGGCTGTTTATGAAAGGTTGCTAACCTTTTCAAAAACAGTGCCAAATGGCCTAAAAATATGCATTGAATCCCATAATCTTTACTTACTAAATTTTCTGATTATCTTCTTCTTTTTCTGCACAATATTTTCCAGTGTGTTTTACGACCATTGAGTGGTTCGAAGTTCACCGTAGTTTTTGGTACCAATACACTGGTGAGTTAAATCGTTCTATCCTGAGAGGATAATATTCCAACACCTCGGATACTTGAGGGGAATAATTTCTTAAGGACACATTGTGCATTCGGTGGGCTCGATTTATTCCTATACTGTGTTTCCAGCATTTATTTCGTCAAACTGGTTCTACTAACTTTCTGATTTTGTTTCTATTTCAGAAAGTTTAGTGTTTTAATATTTTATTACAGCAATACATATTGTATTATCAAACTCTAATATCTATCTAATCTAAAGGATAAACACAAACGAAAAATACTAATTCTAAGAGATACTACTATATGGTAACAAGAACAAATTATGCCAATAATTGCCACGACCCGGAATTCCCACCGTCGGGACAGTGATGGCGCCTAACATTCCACTTGCTAGGCAAGCCACGTTAGAGTATTATTAAATTAATTCTACTATAATTCAGTAATTAATAGTAAATAAGATATAAAGAGTGCGTATTATTATAACAACTTCATCATTTATCACTACCCGAATCTGGTGTCACAATTCTCGAGCATTCTAGAATTTACTACAAGTACAAGTCTGAAAGAAGTACAACTGTTTGAATGAAAGAAACAGTAAAAGAGAAAATATAGACGGGGACTTCAAGTTCTGTGAATGCCGACAAAATCTACCTTGAGTCTCCGAATTACGGGTCCAACAACCAACTCTCGATCAAGAAGAGTCGGTGCCAAAATCTGCACAGAAAGTGCAGAGTGCAGTATCAGTACAACCGACCCTATGTACTGGTAAGTGTCGAGCCTAACCTCGACGAAGTAGTGACGAGGCTAAGACAAGACACTCACAATCAAACTTGTACAGTTTAACAGTGTATGTGCAAATAACAGTAAAAGACTAAACAGGTTATTGGGAGGGGGAAACATGTTGTGGGGGTAGGGGGGATACGAGATAAAGAACTACAGCAGAAAGATAACTTGAACGGTAAATACACTATGAATCAACAAGAACCAGTAAACAAAGCAAAGGAAAAGTGCACGGCATCACCCTTCGTGCTTTTACTCTCATCCTCACCATGAAATAAATGGAAACGACACAGAATCACCCTTCGTGCATTAACTCTTATAACATGGTACGGTATCACCGTACGTGCATTACACTCACAATATGGCATGACATCACCCTTAATGCATTAACACTCTCAACCTCACATAAAGTCAATAGAATCGGCACGGCATCACCCTTCGTGCATTATACTCTCCCTCACCAAAACACTGAATGATAACAATATGGAGGTAGAAAACCACAAGAACAAGTGTTACTTCAACATTTGGTTCCACAATACTAATCTTAACTTGAACAATACTCAATCAATACCAAGTTTGTAAACATAATAAGAATGATCAACATCACGAATAACTAGTCTAAACAAGAATATTATAATCAAGAAAAGCAACAATTACAAGAATAAGACCCACCCGCATGCTATAACCCGACAAAAACGCATAGGTACTCGTCACCTCACCTATACGTGGTACTTAACATCTGAACACGTAGCAAATAGACAATTAAGTCAGAATCCCTCAAGCCAATGTTAACCATGACTCTTACCTCACTCAATGGTCAAACTCAAAGCTCAATCACAACTTTTCCCTTCAAATAAACCTCTGAACCAATGGAATATAAAAATTACCAACCAAACAATTCAAATAAAGCCTTAGGAACTACCCACGATCGTAACGAATTCATTTTAGACCATTTTTGAAAAAGTCAATAAAAGTCAACACCCGGGCCTGCTTGGTCCAAACCCGGAATTCAGACCAAAATTCGATTACCCATTTACCCCCCAGCCTGATTATATAATGGTTTTGGAATCCGGCCTTAAAGGTCTAAATCCCCAATTTATCAAATCCCTAGTTTCTACCCAAAACCCCCCAATTCCACCATGAAACCTTTAGGTTTTAAGTTGAATCTTAGGAAAAAGTAGTGAAAGATTGAAAGAAATTAGTTTAAGATCACTTACCAATGATTTGGGGAAGAAAAGTTCTTTGGAAAATCGCCTCTTGTGTTTTAGGTTTTGAAAATTTGGAAAATGAATCAAAAATCCTGTCTAAGTCTTATTTCATCAACTGCAGATGTCGCATTTTTGACTATTTACGAAGCCCGCAAATGCGAAAGGACCATCGCAAATGTGAAGTCCTTCACACTTCTGAATTTTTTGCAAATGTGAAGAAAGATTCGCAAATGCGACACAATCTTCGCAAATGCGAAGACTACCTTCCCTAGACCAACTTCGCAAATGCGAAGGTTATTTCGAAATCTGTGTGGCCGTACTCCTCTTCACATTTGTGATGAGAAGCTCGCAAATGCGAAACTCTCAGATGTCGCAATTGCGATGCCTGATCTCGCAAATGCGAGATCAGAGGCCTGCAACAAGATCAGTTACACCAGTAATTTCATCAATTCCAAAATCACTTCGAAGCTTATCCGAAACTCACCTGAGCCCTCGGGACTCTAAACCAAAAGTGCACACTAGTCTAAAAACATCATACGAACTCGCTCGCGTGATCAAAACACCAAAATAACACCTAAAACTACGAATTGAACACCAAATCAAATGGGATTTTCAAGAAAGCTTTGAAATTTCTATTTTCACAACCGGACGTCCGAATCACGTCAAACAAACTCCATTTCTCACCAAATTTCACAAATAAGCCATAAATATGGTATTGGACCTATGTCGGGTTCCGAAATAAAAATACGGACCCGTTAACCAAAAAGTCAAATTTTGGTCAAACATTTCCAATTCATTTAGCCTTTAACTATCAAATTTTGACAAAGTCCGATATCTCAGGCTAGGGACTTTCCGATTCCGGGCACACGTCCCAGTCCCAAATCATGATACGGACCCGTTGGGACTGTCAAAACATATATCTGGGCTCGTTTACTGAAAATATTGACAGGAGTCAACTCAAATAAAGCTTTTAGTCAAAATTTCTTATCTTTATCAATTTTCAACATAATTTTTAAGGTTTCGGATCACAGGATTAGGTATCAAAATACGAGATGACCTATCGGGTCATTACATTCTCCACCTCTTAAATAATTGTTTGTCCTCGAACAAACATAGAAAAGTATCTGAACTGGATAATAGGTGGGGATACCTACTCCGCATGTTCGACTCGGACTCCAAAGTAGCTGCCTCGACGAGATGACCTCTCCACTACACTCGGATTGAGGGATAACTTTTCGACCTCAACTAACGAACCCTCCGGGCTAGAATGGCCACCGGCTCCTCCTTATAAGTCAAATCTTTGTCCAACTGGAAAGAGCTGAAATCTAACACATGAGACGGATCACTGTGATACTTCTGGAGCATGGACACATAGAACACTGGATGAACTGCTGATAACCCCGGAGACAACGCAAGCTTATAAGCCACCTCTCCCACTCTCTCGAGAATCTCAAAAGGTCTGATGTATCTGGGTCTCAGCTTGCGTTTCTTTCCAAACTTCATGACACCCTTCATGGGTGATACCCGGAGCAACACTCTCTCGCCGGCTGTGAGCATGTGATTTTTCACCTACTAAATGCTCCTACAAAATTCGATAAATAAATTAATTTCATAGATTTTTGGTGAATTTCATTGTTTATTTGTGAATTATTTGCATTGCATGAGCATAGTTCATCTTTTAAAAATTTATAAAGTAATAAATAACAATAAAACATTTTAAAACTTTCATTGTTTGACATAATTGGAGTTTTGATAATTAGTTGCATAATTTAATCATTTTTTCTAAGAAAATTACGAAATTGGTTCTTTAAATAATTATGAGTACTAAACTAATGGTTTTGCTTTTAATTAAATCATCAATTAACATATAATTAAATGAAATTAGTTTAAGACTAATTAGTACATTATTAGAGTTTATTTAGGTAATTAATTAACCTAAGTATCTTTTAAAAAAAGGGGAGATTAATTCGGACCTGGGCTTAAAATCACCCAGGCCCAATCTGCCTCTACAAACAGCCCAGGCCCAAGCTAAGTGACCCAATTCCTCCCAACCCAAACGGCCAACCTAGCCTAACGTCCCCACTTAATAAAACGACTCTGTTTAAGCCAACCTCATTTCCAACCGTTGGATCCATGATCCAATGGCTCACAACCCCCCAAGCCATTAATATAAAACTGTCCTAACCACCCCTACCCCATTTGCAAGTCTAACACCCCACACCCGTCTCTCTCTTCTCCCTCTCACCCCACAGCTCCTCCACCTTGCTCCGCCGGCCGAAAATCGCCTCCGACGGCGAAGCTCAACCAGACGGCCCTAATTTTTTACCAGTTAATCCTCATCCGCCCCTTAACCCCGTCCTGTTATTAGTTTCTTGAAAAACCACCCCAAAAACCTCCAATCTTAGATCTAAGAATCCAGAAACCCTAGTTCACCCATGCTGACTGACTCAGAGACCTGCAACAACTTCTACCTACATGGATCGATAACTCTCGTTGAGGGCTATTGATTCATGTGGGTTGAAGTTATTTTCAAACCCCGTTGGAGTCCGGCGACCTTTAATTTTTTCGGCCAAGTACCTTTAACGCGTATCTCCTCTCCTCTTTATTGTTTCTATACACCATTAAAATAAAAATCATGTTAATCACTGTTTTCATTTATGTTTTTTTTATGCTCAATCTGTTAATGTCTTATTTTACATTTTTTTGTTTTCTTCTGAATTAGTATAGCTTCGAGATTTGTTGTCATGCATGATTTTATTAGATAGCATCCATGTTTCGGTTTTAGGATTTTCTGTTAATCATTAATTAATTAGATTTTCTGCCTATTTCTCTATTAAAGTTAATTACAAATAGTTAGTTTAATTGATTCATATTCAGGTTATTCAGATTGTTTATTTACTGTTTTTCCCCAAGTGATATGGCCCCTTTTTTGATTATTTGCTTCCCTGCTTACTTGAATAGGTTAAATTAGGTTAGTCGATTGATTGTCGATTAATTAGGTTAGTACTTGGTTCTGAACCAGTGAACGGTCATGAATCAATCAAGGTGACAAAATTTCTAAAAATACCTAGGTTTAATAATTAGCTAAGTCTCTAATTTTAGTCAAAGTAGTTGAGTTGAATTAGCTCAAGTAAATCAGTTAACCTAAGTTTAAGAAATTAAACTCATTGACTTAAATTAATTAACAAGCTATTAAACTAGAATTAACACCTAGTAATGAAATTAACTTAAACCCAGGTAACTAATAAGTATGGTTGGAAACCAACTCTAAGAACCTAATTAACCAATTAAGCTAATTATCTAACCTAACTTCCTGAAAAGAGACTAGACTCCTCATTTTATTAAGAGTTAAGTATAATTTACTAAGTTAGAATTAACCAACACTAGTTAACCTCAATCTCAAAACAGGTCCAAAATCAGTAGGGACTAAGCACCCTAATTTATCAGGTCTAACAACTTAATTATTTTTATTTGATCTAAGACAACTAGTTATGTTCAATTGTGCATTTGAGTTAACTAAGCTTCAGAATAATTGATTCACTTAGTCTCATATTTAAATGATTCCAACTTCTTCAATCTAGAAATTAACTTAGGTAGCTTCTTAAGTATTTAACTAAAAATAAAATCTGTTTAAAACAATTAATTTGAGGTTAATGGACTAAAACATATTCATTTGACCTAAGTTATGAGAACTGAGTTGACTAACCTCCATTAAGTTTAATTAAACTGTTGATTAAATGACTTAAACATAGTATGCAAGCCAACTCTAGGCATTTAATCAACTAACCTTTAATTAATTAACTCAACCTTAGTTAAGAACAACTAGTTGTCACCCAAAGGGACCTAACTAGTGTTAGTTAACTATAGTTAAACAATAACCCAAGCAAGTCTAACCCTGGTTACTTAATGGTAATTTCAGAGACTTCAAGGGGGCATATTAGGTATTGTAGGTTAAGAAATCAGATTTTCAAGGGTAGAATGGTCTTTTTTTAGGGCTGGAATGTTCTGAAAAGGGGCAGCTGTCCCAAAAGGATAAGGGTGACAGCTGCCCTGTATACTATTTCAGCTCTTGAAATGGGAATATACCATAGGATATCCCATTCCCAAATATTCTATAAATAGGCCTCCTTCCCTTTAGACTTGAGGATTTTTTTGGACTCTTCTTTGAACCTTTTTTGGACTGGAAAATACAACTCTTTTGACTACTAAAAGACTTGAAAAAAAAACAGAAACAGAAAGGGATTGCAGTTAGGAGTGTGAAAACAATCTGAACTTAGTCTGTCTTGTAGCTGTGGTTTTCTTTTCTAAAGGACATGTTTTTGTTGCTGCCTTTATTCAATCGTTTGGTATTCAAAATCATCCTTTTCTGGATTTCTTTACTGTGGGTTTCTTGCTGTTCGTGGGTGCTGTTTGTGGCTGCTGGGTTTTTCTTCTTCTTGCTGATTTCCATCTGCCTGACCTTTATTTGGTCAGGTACCTTTTGGTATCTTGCTCTTAAAGGTATGTAAGCTGAGTTTGTTTTATGAAATATAAAGAACTGAAATCCACTGTCTTTCCTCCATGAATCTGTATTTTTATTGGCTTAAACCTATTCATGTATAAACTTATGTGACAAATATGTGAGGCATGTATATAGAGTATTACATCATGTTTGTTTAGTTTCTAATCTCTGAACTTCATATAAGTCTGCTTCAATTCAAACTGTCTTTATATGATTGTGTAATCGAGGGGTTGTTAGAAAATAGCATCAAAGGGTAATGAACTTAACCTCTAACGGTTAAGTTCATCCTATAAAGATGCTTAAATATTGGTCTGGTTCAGGCCTTAGAAATCTAGATATTATTATGAAACAACACTAGGGTAGATGAATTTGACCCTCTATAATGGTCAAATTCACCCCATATTAGGTGCTTAAACAATAGTTTATCACCCTTTAAGGGTACAAAAATGGGTAATCAACAGGGGCTTTAGAGTAGGCAATCTGAACCCTTCAAATGGTTAGATTCACCCTCTCAAAAATGCCAAAAAAATCAAAGTCACAGAATAATTAGGAGATGAATAGGACCTTTATGGAGTTGAATCTGACCCCTTTCTATGGTTAGATTCAGTTCATAAAAGGCAAGAACCTACTCTGTCAAAAATGGCGTAAGAACATCATCAAGGTTGAGCCAAAACCCCTTTATGGTATGACTCATCCTGTGAATGCTTAAAAGCCTATTGGTACTACTGTCCAAATAGCAATTTTTGGACTTATAGTTAAGATGCTCTTATTTGTGTCCTCTTGGTCATTAAAGAGACTCAGTAAGTAAGTGTCCATGGAGACCTAAACATAGGTTAATGTTGACATGGTGGGATTAAAAGTCTGACCTTTTTCATAGTCAGATTCACCCCATAAAAGTGTTTAAATATTGGTCTTAGGCCACATATGCTTAGATGTATTGTCAAACAACACTAAAGGAATCAAATCTGACCCTTATAATGGTCAGATTCATTCCTTGGAGTGTACATAGAAATTCATGCTATTTGGGTTTAAAATCAATTATGAAATGCAGGTTTTTCAAAGTTTTTTAAGTACTTTTAGCTCGCACGGGAGTAACAAATGTTTCATTCTTTCTTTTTTTAGCATTATTCATTTGTTATTTTTTTTTGGAAATTGTATTTCATAAAAAATAAGCCAAGTAATTGTCTCTACAGATTTTAAGGTTTGTAAATATGGACTGGACATTCTAAATTAGCATTTAGCTTAATTTCCCTATTTTCCCGTTTTCTTATTAATGTGAAATTCTCTCAAAACTGATCAAATTTACTGAAAATGGCCCAATACAGTTTCTCTTTTCCTCAAAACCCCCCTGTAATCCATCTTAAAATTGTTTAATTCACCCCTGCTGAAATTCGAAACATAGAAAAGTATATATTTTTCTATTTAAAGACATTTCACATAAGTTTGTATTCAGATTAGTCTCCTTGTAAACACTTACTATGGTTGTGAAAAATAATCGTTCTAGATTCCATGACTTTCAAAAAATATACAAAACAGGAATGTGTGATCCAAACGTTTTTGATTCATCTCATATCCTTCAAACTTTCTGAATTCGCAACAATAAATGTAGAAACTCTATCAAACAATACTCAATACTTATGAAGGCATGTGTCTAGGCTACCTGAAGTTGATGAAAAATCATTAATTCAATATTCTACTATAGCTAAAAATGTGCACTTGACCTTTTTTTAAAATTATAATCCAATATTACCTCAAAATTACCCTAAACTACATTCGGGTGTGGAAACTCGTGCCCCCGATCCTCAACTCCAAACAATAAATAAAATTGCACATAGCAATCACGGGTGCATTTCATGTAACGTGTTTGCGATGTGTCTAAAAAAAAACAAGTGTACGCCATCGTAACTTGTCCAAGATAAATCCAGAAACGTCCTAATTGATTTTAAAATTGAAAATGCTCCCTCAAGTGGAAAACATAAAGAATTAAACGAACATCACCTCAAATAGGCATTATAAAACCGTCACGACCATAGTCTTGACTACGTAATCTACACTCGGGTGCGAACAACTCATGTCCCCGTCTTCAAATTATAATAAAAATCACATGTTCTAATTGCGGGTGCATTTCATGTGGCACAGTTATAATGTGTCCAAAAACAAACAAGTGCACAACATCGTGACTTGTTTCAAGATAAATCCATAAAAGCGGCCAAAAAATGAAAAAGACTAAAAGCACAATAGGTTTAAAACATATAAATAATCAGATAATTAGGCCAAATATTAATAGTTAAGCGACCGTGCTAGAACCACGGAACTCGGGAATGCCTAACACCTTCTCCCGGGTTAACAGAATTCCTTACTCAGATTTCTGGTCGCAGACAAATTAAAACGGAGTCAAAATTTCCTCGGTTTGGGATTTTTAAATAACACGGTGTCCCGGAACATCGTCAAAAAACCGAGTGGCGACTCTGAAATAAATAAATAAATCCCATATCCGAATAATGTCACTTAAAGTGGAAAAACTCCCTTATTACCCCTTCATTAATCCGGGGGTGGGGGTAGTGGAAAAGAGGAGGTGTGACAGCTCTGGCGACTCCGCTGGGGAAATGTGACCCAGAATCTCTGGTTCAGGGTTCAAGAATTCGAGCTTAGAATAACTGTTGTATTTGGCTTTATTATCTGATTTTACATATTTGAACCTAATGTGCTAAATGCTGCTTTTACCGCTTTGATATTATCTGAACTGTATATAAAATTGTGCCGAAACCCTCTTCTCTCTGAGTCTTCTAAATAATCTAGGAAGTGTGCACTTCGTGTGACTTCTTTTCTGTTAGAGTCATATCAAAATTTTAGAATGAGGTACGTATAAGTTGCAAAGCCGGTGAAGCTTATGTATTCCCGGTACGTTGCCCCGACCTCGGCTCGAGCTGTCCGCTCGGGTAAGCCTGGTCTAGAACAAAACCCTAGGTTTAAACCTAGAATAACAAAACCTCATGCCGGATCCCTAGTAGGAACGCTTATTTTCATCATGTCCATTTGACTTAAGGGACTCAACACAGGGGTTGGGTCCGTCTAGGACAGGTGTACCCGAAATAAAATACTACCCTGATGCATTTTATTTGCTACATATGCATTTATTTGTCACAGCTTGTGTATCGACCGGCTAAACCAAAATGAGCAGAAAAACCAAGAGTGAGGTAGAATAGAGAATTTACCCTATTTTGGAAAATCCTCGTGTTTATCCCGAAACGCTGCCAAAATTTTTAAAAAATAAAATATACATATATAAAACAAAATGAATGGGTGTATATTTTTAGTTAATCAAGATTTTTTTTCCCGAACTACGCTTTGTTTGATTCTCACTGGTGTGAGATACGTAGGCAACCCTCATCGGGTCCAACTCCATTTTTCAAAATCAAACAAATATTAGCCTTAAATAAAATTAGGTGACGCCATTATAGCCTAATCGCCCAAGTGGGGGCGTCGGAAGGCCGTTTTGCAAGAATGGCCACTTGTGTTTTGTCTTTAATTTTTGACCCAATTCGCGAACACGGCCTTAAAAGGCCGTATTCGCAAAGGTGGTCCATGTTATTTAAACCCTTTGCCCAAAATGACACTTTTCGAAAATTTTTCTATGGTCTTAATAATAATAAAAAGAACCAATGTGCAGGATGAATACAGTTGAAAACATCCCCTTCAAAGCAGTCGAGGAAATCCCTTTGGGACTCCATATGTGGTGGAGCAACTTGGGGGAGACCAGTAGAAAGTCTGTTATAAAAGCTTTAGGGGGACTTACTGGCCTTTTCAAGATCAAGCCGAGGTTGGACATCGTCGAGGCTCTAGTACCGTTCTGGGATCCTGCCCACAATGTATTCCACTTTTCGGACTTTGAATTAACACCCACGCTGGAGGAAATAGCGGGGTATGCTGGTCTCAATGA
>ML415989.1:2187-42405 GCA_005239525.1 Nicotiana knightiana | reverse complement strand
ATTAAGCACATAACAAGTGTAATTTTATCATTAATGCGCATAAAATGTAAGATATATCACATGCTAAACTATGCAATTTAGTCTCGCATCAGTACTAAATGAAGCATATGTTCCCAACAACATTACTAGCGGAGAAATGGCCAAAATGGTGGGACAAGTGTTAGAAAGACATACGATCACCTTCCATGAAGACGCATTTCTACCTGAAGGATTGAGCCACAACAGGGCACTGCACATCACTGTACAATGTGAAAATAAGTTCATTGCCAGAGTTCTGATAGACGGAGGGTCCAACTTCAACATCTGTCCGTTGGCAACTTTGAAGAGGTTGGGCAAGGGACTACATGAAATACGATCAGGAACTATGAATATGAAGGCGTTCGATAGGTCACAAAGAGCCACAATTGGAGAAACCAACCTATAATTGCAAATGGATCCTACCTGGTTCGATGTTGAATTCCAGGTGCTAGACATATCCACCTCCTACAACCTATTGCTGGGACGGCCTTGGGTACATGCCGCTGGAGCTTTCGCGTCCACTTTTCACCAAGCAGAAAAATTTGAATGGAACCATCAAGAAGTGATCATCCATGGAGATGTGAGCAACCCCATTTACACCAGTCAGACTGTTCCGGTGGTAGAAAATAGAAGGAAGTTAGGTGGAGAAACCTACCATCACATCGAGCGTGTTAACGCGATTGAGAAGGATAAATGGTGGAGTAGCAAAATAGAGAGCACACCGGCATAGGCAGGGTATGAACCTGGTAAGGGGCTTGGTAAAAAACTTCAAGGTATCTCCAAACCAATACAGGTGAAGCGCCATGGCACAACCTTCGGGCTTGTATAGCAGTATACCTGGCAGGAATATCAGAATTGGTCACCACCATGGCGTGGTCCATACTATCCTTTTGAGCAACCGCTGCTGCACCTGAATCAGACCTTCCAGCAGGCCGATAAAATATGGGGATCAGAGAAAGAAGAGGCCTTGGCATCATTGAAGAATTTGTTCTTGGAAGACGATAATATGGATTGTTGTGTAATAATTGAGAAGGAGGAGAAAGAAGTCCTCACTATCCAAACTGTGGAGAGAAGAGCATTCCTCAAGAACTGGAATGTTAGACCATCAAGGGACCGATGAGTCCCGGGCTATCAAGCATGATAGCATTGTTTACTTTTGAAAATGATTTCCTCTTTGGCATTTTGTTTTAAATAATTTTTTACTTTTTTCAGTGTTCTGTTTCGAAAAACATTATTTGAAATCATTTTGTTTAACGCTTTAAATGGATTGATGTTTTATTGTTACTACTTTTCTTTCATATATTTATCCCTAAATCATTACTATTTCTTACCTTGATGAACCAACGACTGTGACATGTAATGAGACAACGCAACAAAAGGATAGTGATTCAGAAGAAGAGGATGGTAATACCCGAGGAGATCGTCTGAGAAGTGGAAAAATTTGAGAACAAGCCTAAGTCCAACATGGATGAGACCGAGATAGTCAACTTTGGAGATTCCGAAACCGTCAAAGAAACCCGCATCAGCATCCATTTGTCTCTGTCAGAAAAAGAAGAATACATTCGATTCTTGAAAGATTATGAGGATATCTTTGTATGGTCATACGGTGATATGAAAGGGTTGAGCACATCCATAGCGGCTCACAAGTTACCTACAAATCCAATGTGTCTGCCAGTGACGCAACAACTCAGGAAATTCAAGTCAGACATGAGCCTGAAAATCAAAAAGGAAGTCACTACGCATGTCAAATCCAAGGTCCTCAGGGTAATTGAGTACCCAATTTGGTTGGAAAATATTGTGCCAGTTCCAAAGAAATACGGGAAAGTCAGATGTGTTGATTATCGGGATCTAAATTGAGCAAGTCCCAAGGATGATTTCCCGCTACCAAACATACACATTCTGATCGACAATTACGCCAAGCATGAACTCCAGTCATTTGTAGATTGCTTCGCGGGTTATCATCAGATTTGGATGGACGAAGAAGACGTAGAAAAAACAACCTTCATAACACCATGGGGAGTGTACTGCTACAAAATGATGCCATTTGGTCTGAGAATGCTGGGGATACCTACATGAGGGCTATGGAAACAATCTTCCATGATATGATACATAAATAAATAGAGGTATATGTTGACGTTGTCATCATCAAATCCAAGAGTGCTAAAGATCATATAGCAGATTTGATGAACTTCTTTGACCGGCTACGGAAGTACAATCTAAAGTTAAATCCCGCAAAGTGTGCATTTGGGGTTCCTGTTGGAAAATTGTTGGGATTCATCGTCAGTCGCCGAGGAATAGAGTTGGACCCTTCAAAGGTTAAATCCATACAGGAATTACCATCACCAAAAAGCAAGAAGGATGTGATGATTTTCTTGGGACGTCTCAACTACATCAGCCATTTCATAGCACAGTCCACAGTAATATGTGAGCCGATTTTCAAAATGCTGAAGAAGGATGACGCAACCAGTTGGACTGAGGATTGTCAAAAGGATTTTGAAAAAATCAAGGAATACTTGTCCACACCACCAGTCTTAGTCCCGCCAGAGCCTGGTAAACCACTACTACTCTATCTTGCAGTGTTAGATGGTGCCTTCAGTTGTGTTCTGGGACAACATGATGAAACGAGAAGAAAAGAGCAGGCCGTATACTACTTAAGCAAGAAGTTCACTCCGTATGAAGAATTATACTCTCTGTTGGAACGCACTTGTTGTGCTCTAACCTAGATATCTTAAAAGCTAAGGCAATACTTCTGTGCCAATATTACATATCTCATATCAAGGATGGATCCCCTAAAGTACATCTTTCAGAAACCCATGCGTACTGGGAAGCTGGCCAAGTGGCAAATCTCACTGAGTGAGTTCTACATTATCTACGTGACTCAGAAGGCAATCAAGGGACAAACATTAGCAGATCATCTTGCTGAGAATCCTGTAGGAGGAGAATACGAACCCCTAAAAATGTATTTTCCTGATGAAGAGGTATCATTCATAGGAGAAGATATTGCTGAAGCCTACGACGGTTGGAGGATGATTTTCGACGGAGCAACAAATTTTAAAGGAGTGGGTATCAGAGCCATCTTGGTATCAGAAATCGATCAGTATTATCCGGTGTCTCCAACATTCAGATTCCCGTGCACTAACAACATGGCAGAACATGAAGCCTGCACAATAGGGCTCAACCTGGCTGTTGATATAAATATTCCGGAACTGTTGGTAATTTGCGATTCAGACGTACTGGTACATCAAGTACAAGGAGAATAGGCTACCAAGAATTCCAAAATACTGCCATATCCGCATCATGTACAGGAAATGAAGAAGCAGTTCGCAAGGATAGAATTCCGGCATGTCCCTAGAATTCAGAATGAATTCGCAGACGCATTGGACACCTTATCATCAATGATGCAACATCCGGACAAGAATTTCATCGATCCCATTCCGGTGAGGTTCATAATCAGCCGACATACTGTGCTCATGTTG
Source organism: Nicotiana knightiana (assembly GCA_005239525.1). NCBI lineage: Eukaryota > Viridiplantae > Streptophyta > Magnoliopsida > Solanales > Solanaceae > Nicotiana > Nicotiana knightiana. Next base: position 38,911 of record ML415989.1, on the reverse strand, counting down.
AAGAAGAAACGGACGGAAACCCCTTGTTCCACAACATCAAAGAATATTTGACAAAAGGAGAATACCTGGAACATGCAAACCATACTCAGAAAAGAACCCTTCGGAGATTGTCCAATAATTACTTCCAAAGCGGAGGAACCCTACATAGGAGAACTCCTGATCTGGGACTGTTAAGGTGTGTTGACGTAAAAGAGTCTTCCAAATTGCTCAAGGAAATACATGCCGGAACCTGCGGCCCATATATGAACGATTTTATCTTGGCCAAGAAGATACTTAGGGCCGGATAATTTTTGATGACAATGGAAACCGTCTGCATATGGTATGTTTAGAAATTCTACCAATTCCAGATACATGCAGACATGATACAGGTGCCGCCAAACTAGCTTAATGCAACAATCTCACCTTGGACTTTCGCTGTCTGGGGAATGGATGCCATCGGTCCAATCGAACCCACTTCTTCAAACGGGAAACAATTCATTTTAGTGGCCATTGATTAATTCACCAAATGGGTTGAAGATGCATCTTACAAAGCAGTAAACAAGAAAGTCGTCGTAGATTTTGTCAGATTCCAGATTGTTTGTCGATTTGGGGTTCCAGAGTCCATCATCACTGACAATGCCGCCAATCTCAACAGTGATTTGATGAAATCCATGTGTGAAACTTTCAAATTCAAGCACAAGAATTCCACAACATACATGCCTTAAATGAATGGAGTCGTGAAGGCTGCCAACAAAAACATCAAGAAAATACTAAGGAAAATGGTCGAAAATCATAAGATATGGCACGAGAAATTACCGTTCACCTTATTGGGATACCATACCACAATCCGCACATCAACCGGGGAAACTCCCTATCTGCTGGTTTATGGTACCGAAGTTGTCATTCCCGCCGAGGTAGAAATTCCTTCTTTAAGAATCATATAAGCCGAACTCAGCGATGCAAAATAGATAAAGAACCGCTATGAGCAATTAGACCTCATAGATGGCAAGAGGATGAATCTAGTGTGTCACGGCCAACTCTATCAGAATAGAATGTCCAGGTCTTTCAATAAAAAGGGTCAGACCAAGACAGTTCACGCCAGTGCAGCTGGTACTGAAATGGATATTTCCACATCAAGATAAGGCCAAAGGGAAATTTTCTACCAACTGGCAAGGTCCTTACATGGTTTACATAGTGCTGATAGGAGGAACACTCATACTCACAGAGATGGACGGAGAAATCTGGCCAAAGCCTATCAATTCAGATACAGTCAAAAGATATAATGTGTAAATTATTTATGATTTTTCATATGATGTAAATTAAACTACGCTCGACCTGATTCCCATTTAAGAGGGGATACGTAGGCAACCCTATGGGTTCGATCACAATTCAATAAAATGTCCATTTTTCCCCACAATCAGAAACTGGGGCAGAATATTGAAGAGGACCCTCAAAATTCCGAAGCAAGTTTAGCCAACCGCAACATATGGAGCAGTCAGAAAAGTCATCTAGTTAACTGGGGCAGAATTTTGAGGAGGACCCTCAAAATTCCGAAGCAAGTTTAGCCAACCGCAACATATGGAGCAGTCAGAAAAGTCATCTAGTTAACTGGGGCAGAATTTTGAGGAGGACCCTCAAAATTCCGAAGCAAGTTTAGCCAACCGCAACATATGGAGCAGTCAGAAAAGTCATCTAGTTAACTGGGGCAGAATTTTGAGGAGGACCCTCAAAATTCCGAAGCAAGTTTAGCCAACCGCAACATATGGAGCAGTCAGAAAAGTCATCTAGTTAACTGGGGCAGAATTTTGAGGAGGACCCTCAAAATTCTACGGCAGAGGAAGTCGCAATGTCTCTAATAATGTCACAGTTACTAGTTCATCTAACTAACTTCTAAACTGCATACCACTATGTCTTTGAAAATTATACACATGCTTTTGAAAAAAAAAGAAACTTTGCTTTAGCCAAATGCTACCTTAATATTTTGAACAGAATCTTCAGACAGAACGGAGAAAATTGAGCAAGCAAAGTCATGAACCAAACTCCCCCACAAAACTCACAAATTTTCTTTGGATGCAGGACTATGTCATCATGATAAACATCATCGCAGCAACACAATTGCTATGCACAAAACACATTGTCAGCTAAGAACACTTCACTCTTTCTCTTACACTTGCATGGGACTAAACTCTGTCTCAATCTTGCATGAGGATAAGCCCTGCCTCCCTATTTGCATAAGGCTAAGCATTACCTTCTTTTTGCATGGGACTAAGCACTGTCCAGAATTTTGCATGAGACTAAGCTCTGTCTCAATATTACATGAGGCTAAGCCCTGCCTCCCTACTTGCATAAGTCTAAGCATTTCCTTCTCTTTGCATGGGACTAAGCACTGCCCCAATCTTTGCATAAGGCTAAAAATTTCCTTCTCTTTGCATGGGACTAAGCACTGTCCCAATTTTTGCATGAGACTAAGACCTGTCTCAATCCCTACATGAGGCTAAGCCCTACTTCCCTACTTGTATAAGGCTAAGCACTGCCTTCTCTTTGCATGAGACTAAGCACTGTCCCGATATTTGCATAAGGCTAAGAATTGCCTTCTCTTTGCATAGGAATAAGCACTGTCCCGAATTTTGCATGAGACTAAGCGCTATCTCAATACCTGCATAAGGCTAAGCCCTGCCTCCCTATTTGCATAAAGCTAAACATTGCCTTCTCTTTGCATGTGACTAAGCATTGTCCCGATATTTGCATAAGGGCTAAGCATTTCCTTCTCTTTGCATGGGACTAAGCGCTGTCCCGAATTTTGCATGAGACTAAGCTCTGTCTCAATCTTGCATGAGGCTAAGCCCTGCCTCCCTATTTGCATAAGGCTAAGCATTGCCTTATCTTTGCATGGGACTAAGCTTTGTCTCAATCTTTCATGAGGCTAAGCCCTGCCTCCCTATTTGCATAAGGCTAAGCATTGCCTTCTCTTTGCATGGGACTAAGCTTTGTCTCAATCTTTCATGAGGCTAAGCCCTGCCTCCCTATTTGCATAAGGCTAAGCATTGCCTTCTCTTTGCATGGGACTAAGCACTGTTCCGATATTTGCATAAGGCTAAGTATTGCCTTTTCTTTGCATGGGACTAAGCACTGTCCCAAATTTTGCATGGGACTAAGCAATGTACTGATCCTTGCATAAGGCTAAACACTACCTTCTCTTTGCATGAGACTAAGCACTGTACCGAATCTCGCACGAGACTAAGCACTGTCTCTCTTTCATTTTTCTCTTCTCTCGGGATATGCTTTGCCCTCAACTTCATACAAGACTAAGCCCTGTCTTATCACTTCTAGCATCATGTCTCTACACCTCATGGGCAGAAATATAGCCAACTTATCCGAAGGCGTCATAGTCTGAAGGCACCATCCTCATAGTCGGAATACATCATGCCATGGTCTGAGGATTTCTCAAACTTGCACATCATTATTCAAAGGCGTAATGGTTTGGAGGCACCATTTTCATCTCCTGCGAATCCTTTATCGCACAACTCAGGGCCCGGGACACCATGGTGTAAGGACTTTATCCTCAACTGTCCAAAGACAATTATCATGGTCTGAAGGAAATTTGCATCATGTCTAATTTACGCAAAGTTATACGTATATGCTTGCAGTACATCTTTTGACTTGCAGGTGACCCAGTGAGTAACTGTTATCCCAACAGGAGCAATCCCGCTCCAGTTCCTTCAAATTATTTCGAAACCCTACCACTCACCATAACCATTTCATTCTATTCGAAACCTTGTATCCGTCCTTGTGATAAATTCATCGGTATATTTCGTCGGTGGATCCAGAACTACACACGACTAGATTCCGGTAAAACCAGAGATATGTAGGCAGCTCGAAAACTAGAGTGTGACTGTTGATACCTAAATTGGCCTGATCCAAAACTATTCGGTCAAAATTGGCCATCATATCTTTACCCGACAACTCTTTTATCCTTTCCGGGTAAAGAGGGGCAGCCGTTGATACCTAATTTTTCCCTATGTTATTTTAAAAATGCATATATGCTTTCAAAATAATGCATGAGCATCAATTAGTATTTTCCATAATTTTCTATATTTTTAAAGGATTTTAAATTAATTTATTCCATCATTTTATTGTCTAAATAATTACTAATTGCATCACAAATGATTTTATAATAATTTTATTGCTTAATTTTTATCTTTTATATTTATATTAAGCTTTAATTATTCTATGCATAATTATATTTACATCTTTAGGTTATAATTGCAATGACTTTGCAATAATAGCCCATGTGTGCATAATTGCTTTATTTTACACGAAAATGACTTTTTATATTTTTGAAATATCCAAAAAACTATTTTAAATCATTTTCATACACATATATAATTTTTATCATTTAGCTGTTTTTATAATTTTTTTATTAAATTAAGTGTGTATTTAAAATTAACCTCTTTCAATTAATTTTCGGACTCCAGCCCAATTACATACCCAGCCTAATTAAACCAACCCAATAACCCATATCCATAACCCACCCCAACCCAGACTTAATCCTGGCCGTTGATCTCAAGAGATCAACGGTACAGAATCAACCTTCCTTTTTTAATTACACTAATCCTAAACCCTACCCTCATTTCCCCCCAACCCGCCGCCTCCTAATCCTTTTCTTCCCTCTCTTCACTCTCACCCCCTTCTAACCCTAGCCCGCCGTCACACATATTCCTTCGATTCATGGGGTTTTCTTGCGATTTCAGGCCTTATTCGGCCTCATCTCTCTACTGGTGTTGTAATTCTCATGCTACTTGATGGATTCTCAAGAGATTCGAAGCACACTTGGTTCAAAATCTATCTTTTCTCGACTAATCCGTCTATATTCACCCCTATGTCTGTTGTAACGACCCGACCGGTTGTTTTGAGTTATCAGACCCCGTTCCCCTAAATGAAACTTCCCATAGTGGCTTTTTGTGATTTATGACTTATGGAGACTGGTGGTCCGGTATTCGGAGGTGTTTAGAGTGCAATAGGAACAATTGGTTCCTTAAGGTTAGCCTTTAAGGCCAAGCTTGATTTCGGTCAACATTTTGGATAGACGACCTATGAATCGAGTTTCGTCGATTCCGGTAGCTTCGTGTGATGATTTCGTACTTGGGCGTATGTTTAGATTGGGTTTTTGATGACCCGGGGGCATTTCGGCGCCCAATATTGAAAGAAGTTCCTTAAGTTCATATTTTGGTTTGGGATGTGTTTTTGTGTTATCGAGCTCCGAACGGAATTCCGAGACCGGGAATAGTTTCGTTATGTTAATTGTGAATTTCCAAAAAAATTTGGTGTCATTCCGAGTTGTATAGGTCAGTTCGGCACGTTGTTAGCGAAGTCTAGAAAACTTAAAGTTCCTAAGTTTGATTCTTGGGGTTTGGGGGTGTGATTTCGAGTTTTAGCATTGTTTTGGGTGTTTTTAAGGCTCGAGCGAGTCCGTATTATGATTTGGGACTCGTTGGTATATTTGGACTAGGGCTCGGGTGGGCCCAGGTGCCTCCCGGGCACCTAACGGGGCTAAAAACTAGCAAAACATAGCTGCTGGTGTACCTGTTTTGGTGTGACCGTAGGTGCGGTTTCCCAGTCGCAGGTGCGGGACCGCTTCTGCGGTCCCCAACATCGCAGGTGTGATCACCCAATGGCCTGGCCAGTTATCGTAGGTGCGTGTAACGACACGGCCGGTCGTTCCGTGAGATTTACCCCGTTTCCCCTATTTCTGCATTTGTTATATATCGCTATCCTGTTTTTATGTGTTGGATCAGTTGGTTTGGGTCCTGAGTGGTTATGGTGAGAGTTTATACATTTAGCATTTTAAAGTAGCCTAATAGTTGAGAAAGTCAACAGAGAGTTGACTTATTGGTAAACGACCTCGGAATGCAGATTTTATAGCTCGGATAGCTTCGTTAGGTGATTTGGGACTTAGGAGTGTGTTCAGAATATTTTTGTGATGTCCGATGTAGAATTAGGCTTGAATTGGCGAAAGTTAGTTTTTGGCGATTTTCGGTCGGCAGTGAAAAATAGGCTATCGGGGTCGGAATGGAATTCCGGAAGTTAGAGCAGGTTCGTAATGTCATTTTGGATATGTCTGCAAAATTTCAGGTCAATCGGAGGTGTTTTGGTTGGTTTCGACGTAGTTGGAAAAATTTGGAAGTTTCAAAGTTCTAAAGCTTAAATTTGATGTAAATTTGGTGTTTTCGTGTTGTTTTTGGTGTTTCAAAGTATCGACTAAGTTTAAATGATGTTATGGGATTTGTTGGTATGTTTGGTTGAGGTTCTGAGGGCCTCGGGTGTGTTTCGGATGGTTAACAAATCGATTTTGAGTTTTGGAACTTGGCTGGTTTGTTGGTGTTTCTGCAGCAGAGTTTTACTCTATGCGTTCGCGGCAGGGGGCTCGCATTCGCATTGAGTGTTTGGTGGAAGGGGGAAAGTTTTTCAATGCGTTCGTGGGAGAAGGGGTGCGAACGCGGAGAGTTGTGCTGGGTGGTCATCGCGAACGCGGGGGTATGTGTGCGTTCGCGTAGGGTTGTGTGCCTTTTGAGGACCCCAGGGGTATTGGCCTATGCGTTCACGTCTCAGGGGACGCGTTCGCGAAGGCCTGGGGTGGCAGTGCTTCGCGTTCACGGGCTTGAGGGCGCGTTTGCGTAGGGTTAAATTAGGGCCCTGTTGGATTGCTCTATGCGAGCGCGGTCCTAGTGACGCGTTCGCGATGAAGAAAATGTTTTGCTAGGCAGAATGTTTAAAAAGGCCTGAGGTACGAATTTGACTTATATTTACCCCATTGTTGCATGCGAGTTGAGAGCTATTTGAGAGGAATTCGAAGGGAAATCATTTGGAGGTAAGATTTTCAACTTCATAAATCGTTTTTACGTCAATTCCTAAGTGATTAAACCATAAAAATTCTGGAAATTGAACCAAGTTGGGGAAGAAGGGTGCATGGGAAATTTATTTTTCTTTTGAGGATTTGAGTGGGAAATTGTGGTCCGATTTTTGTGTTCTTGGTATGTATAGAATCGTGGGAGGTCGAGGTTTCTAATGATGTAAAAATTATTGAATTCCGAGACGTGGGCCTGGGGCTTGGGTTTGGCGGAATTTCGAGATTCTTGTTTAATTCGATAAATTTCGATTAGGTCGAGTTCCTTTGATATATATTGATAATGTTAACTGGTTTTGGCTAGATTCAGAGCAATCAGGATCCAATTTGAGGGGCAAAAGCATAGCGGACTAGTGTTGTGGCCCGGTAGAGGTAAGTAATGGTCATAAATCTTGTCCTGAGGGTATGGAACCCCGGACTGCATTATTTTCTCACTAAATTTGGAATGGCGCACATGTCGGATGACGAGTATGTGGCACATATTGATTTTTGGATTGGACTAGGTCCTCTTCGCGGCAACTAATGAGTTGCATATTTACTCAAAACCTTATGTTAAATTATGTTCTTAAGATTTGTGAAATATTTGGGCTATAAGCCGTGTTTGGGGCCTCGTGCCGATCTGTTTAGACCCTTTGAGGGCTTTTTACTGCTGTTTTCCTCACTAGTTGTTGATGAGTTTACTCAGCGTCATTGTGCATACTGTTTTATTTGAAACTCAACCTGATTTACACTACATGAGCATTAAAATGATGTTTTCGGGTCGAGTACCCTATTTTACTAATTCGCCCGAGGGGCTTTTCGAGTGGTTCCACCGAGTGTGGCCGAGGGCCAAGAGTGATGGTGAGGTGCTGAGTGATATTAGCGTTTGGGATAAGGGAGCCCCTCTGGAGTCTATACACACCCTAGTGAGCGCACCGAGTGCGAGTGACGAGTGATTGGGAGGCATGAGTGACTGTAAGGTGCTGAGGAATTTTGAGGCATGCCCGAGGGGCTGATTTTGAAACATGTTTTTTCCCGAGGGGCTACTATGATTTTACTATATTCATTTCCATACCAAATCCTTTGTTTTAAAGTTGTTAAAAATGTGCATTCTTTAAAGGACTTTTTATGAAGTTGATTTTTAAGACATGATGATTTCGTATATCTATGTTATACTATTGGAAAGTAAGGTTGTGTATTTTGTGACTTGATGGCATTGATTTTTATGTGTTTCCTTGCTACTTAGACTCGATTTATTTTCATTACTACTGAGTTGGCGTACTCACATTACTCCCTGCACCTCCCTGTGCAGATTCAGGAGCAGATATCGAGCATTAGCCTTTATTTCGCAGCGGAACTGGATCGTGGGATATAGAGGTAGATGTTCAGCGTTCGCAGCATCTCTGTTTTCCCTTCCTGTTGTATTTAGCTTTGATTCAGAGTTTTGTATTATAATAGTTTAATTTGGCTTATTTCACTAGATGCTCATGACATGTTGGCTCCGGGTTTTGGGGATGACAGTACTGTATAGAATTGGCCTATTATATTAAGTAATTTTCTGTATATTTTTATGAAATGCTTGAAACTTAAATGGGATTTTCAAAAGAAATTGCGAAGATGCGGTAGTCGGCTAGCCTAGTTCCACGATAGGCGCCATCACGGCCGGTTAGGAATTAGGGTCGTGACAGTTTGGTATCATAGCCCTAGGTTACATAGAACTCAAAGGTCATGAGCAAGTTTAGTAGAGTCTTGCGGATCGGTACAGAGACGTCTGTACTTATCTTCGAGAGGCTGCCGAACTTTTAGGAAACATTTCTATCTTTCTTGAACTCTTTCGTTCTGACCTATTGATTCTTGAAATCTGAACTTATGTTGTTTCATTCTCTCACAGATGGTGAGGACACGCCATACTGATCAGAGTGACCAGTCACCGGCTAGAGAAGCGAGAGGTCGAGGCTGCAGTCGAGGTCGTGGTAGAGGTAGGGGCCAGCCCGCACAGCAGTCGAGGCAGTACCTCAGGATCCCCCTATCGATCATGATCAAGTTCCCGCCGATGGTGTCCTAAATGGATAGGCTCAGGCACTAGCAGTAACTATGGTTATTCTGGGTCTTCAGGAGGCCCTGTCTCAGATATTGTCAGTATGCACCGGTTTGGCTCAGGCCGATGCCATGTCTTCTTCTGCCACCACAACTCAGGCCGGGGGAGGCAATCAGACTCTAGCTGCCCGGACGCCTGAGCAGGCTGCACAGGGTATTCAGGCACCGGGAGCAGCCCCAGCTCAGCCAACTGCTCCAGTTAAGGATTATGTGGTCCCTCCTATGCCTGAGGACGAGCAACACAGGTTGGAGATATTCAGCAGAATTCAGCTTCCGACTTTCAGCGGTACAGAGGGCGAGGATGCCCAGGGATTTCTAGATAGGTGCTAGAGGATACTGCGCACCGTGGGTATTCTGGAGACTAGTGGGGTCTCATTTGTTACATTTCAGTTTGCGGGTGCTGCCTTTACCTGGTGGGAGTCTTTCGATAGGCGTAGACCAGTTGGTTCAGCCTCCCTTACGTGGAAGCACTTCTTCACGATCTTTTTGGAGAAGTATGTTCCTCAGTCCCACAGAGGAGAGCAGTGTAGGCAGTTTAAGCAGTTGTGCTAGGGAGAGTTATCAGTCACTTAGTACGAGATGAGATTTTCCGAGTTGGCTAGGCATGCTTCTGAGATTATCCCCAGTGATAGGGAGAGGGTGAGGAGGTTTGTAGATGGTCTTTCTTATCAGCTTCAGTATCTATGACTCGGGAGAGAATATCGGGTGCTTCATTCGAGCAGGTTGTTGAACTAGCTCGAGATATTGAGTCTGTTTGCCGCTAGGAGCGGGAGGAGAGGAAGGCTAAGAGGCCTCGTGGTTCGGGCAGTTCCGGTGGTTCTCCCTTCAGGGGATAATTTCATCAGGGTAGGGGTCGTTCATTCAGGCCTCCTCAGTAAGGCCGCCCAGCATATAGTGGTGCATCTTCGGGGTAGGGTCCCAGTAGTTCTCAGTCAGGCCGTATTTCGTTTGGTGCCCTCCCAGCTTAGAGTGCAGCTCGAGCACCTCCAGTTCAGGGTTCTTCTCTACAGGAGTCTTCCAGTGGCCGTACGGGTGCGAGGGGTTTTTATCAGTCCCCGCCTCCAGCTCCAGGGAGTTGTTTTGAGTGTGGAGAGTTCGGGCACGGGTGAAGGTAGTGTCCCCGCCGTTCTGGTGGATCTTCTCAGCAGAGGGGCCAGCCCTCGACTTCAGCTCCAGTCACTTCACCACCCGCCTAGGCAGCCAGGGTTGGTGGTCAGTCAGCCAGAGGCCGCCCAGGAGGGGGAGGTCGAGCGGGGGGAGGTCAGGCTCGCATGTATGCATTTCCAACCAGGCTGGATGCTATGGCCTCAAATGCCTTGATTGTAGGTATTGTTTTAGTTTGTTGCCGTGATGCCTTGGCTTTATTTGACCTTGGTTCCACATATTCGTATGTTTCTTCATATTTTTTCAATTTTCTGGATATGCCCCGTGAGTCTCTAGTCACCTCTGTTCATGTGTCGACTCCAGTGGGTGATATTGTTGTTGTGGACCGTGTGTATCGGTCATGCATATTATCTATTGGGGGTCTGGATACCTGAGTGGACCTACTATTACTCAGCATGGTCGATTTTTTCGTGATATTGGGCATGGATTGGTTATCTTCGTGCCATGATGTTCTTGATTGTGATGTAAGACCGTGACCTTAGCTATGCCGGAGTGTCCGAGGGTTGAGTGGAGAGATTCTTCCGAGTATATGCCTAACAGGGTGATTTCTTACCTGAAGGCTCAGTGCATGGTTGAGAAAGGGTGTTTATCTTATTTGGCCTTTGTGAGGGATGTCGGTGGTGAGACTCGCGCTGTTGATTCAGTTCCTATGGTCCGTGACTTTTCGGATGTGTGTTTCCTGCAGACCTGCCAGGCATGCCACCTGACAGGGATATTGATTTTGGTATTGACCTGGTGCTAGGCACTCAACCTATTTCTATTCCATCATATCGTATGTCACCAGCAGAGCTAAAGGAATTGAAGGAGCAGCTTCAGGAGTTCCTGGATAAGGGGTTCATTCGGCCTAGTGTTTCACCTTGGGGTGCACCGGTGTTGTTCGTAAAGAAGAAGGATGGGTCCATGCGTATGTGTATTTACTATCGGTAGTTGAATAGGGTTACGATGAAGAACCGGTATCCCTTGCTCTGCATTGATGATTTGTTTGACCAGCTTCAGGGAGCCAGAGTGTTTTCCAAGATTGATTTGAGATCTACGTATCATCAGTTGAGGATTCGGGATTCGGATATTCCGAAGACTGCTTTCAGGACCAGATATGGTCATTATGAGTTCTTGGTTATGTTGTTTGGGCTGAAAAACGCCCAGCTGTGTTCATGCAATTGATGAACATCTTTCAGCCTTATCTTGATTCCTCTGTCATTGTGTTCATTGATGACATCCTGGTTTATTCTCGTAGCCAGGAAGAGCATGCTCAACATTTGAGAGTTATGTTGCAGAGGTTGAGGGAGGAGAAGCTTTATGCGAAATTATCCAAGTGTGAGTTTTGGCTTGGTTCGGTAGCTTTCTTAGGGCACGTGGTGTCCAGTGAGGGGATTCAGGTTGATCCAAAGAAGATAGAGGCGGTGCAGAGTTGGCCCAGACCGTCTTCAACTACAGAGATTAGGAGTTTCCTTGGTTTGGCGGGATACTACCGTCGCTTTGTGGAGGGATACTACAGAGATTATGACCTCACTATCTTATATCATCCGGGGAAGGCCAATGTAGTGGCCGATGCCTTGAGTCGCAGAGCAGAGAGTTTGGGGAGTTTAGCTTACCTTCTAATAGTAGAGCGGCCATTAGCTCATGATTTTCAGGCCTTAGAAGATCATTTGGTGAGATTGGATCTATCAGAGCCCCTGCGGGTGTTGTCCTGTGTAGCCTCCAGGTCTTCTCTTTATGATCAAATTAGAGCACGCCAGTATGATGATCCACATTTGCTTGTTCTTCAAGACAGGGTGCATTACGGTGATGCCAGGGATATGGTTATTGGTGATGATGGGATCATGAGGATGCAGGGCCGGATTTGTGTGCCCAATGTAGATGGGCTTCGAGATTTGATTCTAGCAGAGGCTCATAGTTCGCTGTATTCCATCCATCCCAGTGCCGCGAAGATGTATCAGGATTTGAGGCAACATTATTGGTGGAGGAGAATGAAGAAGGATGTTGTGGAGTTTGTGGCTCGGTGTCTCAACTGTCAGCAGGTCAAGTATGAGCACCATAGACCTGGTGGATTGCTTCAGAGGTTTGATATTCTGAAGTGGAAGTGGGAGCGGATCACCATGGACTTCGTAGTTGGACTCCCACGGACTTCGAGGAGGTTTGATTCTATATGGGTTATTGTGGATCGACTGACCAAGTCCACGCACTTCATTCCTATTAGTACTACGTATTTATCGGAGAGGTTAGCTGAGATTTATATTAGAGAGATGGTCCGATTGCATGGGGTTCCAGTTTCTATCATTTCCGACAGAGGCACTCAGTTCACATCTAAGTTTTGGAGAGCCGTGCAGAGAGAGTTGGGGACTCAGGTTGAGTTGAGCATTGCGTTTCATCCTCAGACCGATGGGTAGTCTGAGCGTACCATTCCGATTTTGGAGGATATGTTGCATGCTTGTGCGATTGACTTTGGTGGTTCATGGGATCAGTTTCTGCCACTAGCGGAGTTTACATATAATAATAGCTATCAGTCGAGTATCCAGATGGCTCCGTTTGAGGCTTTGTATGGTAGGAGGTGTAGATCTCTGGTTGGTTGGTTTGAGCCGGGCGAGGCTAGACTATTGGGCACAGACTTGGTTCAGGATGCTTTGAGTAAGGCAAAGTTGATTCAGGAGCGGCTTCGCATGGTGCAGTCTAGGAAGAAGAGTTATGTGAACTGGAAGGTCCGAGATATGTCTTTCATGTTTGGGGATAAGGTGTTGCTGAAGGTGTCACCCATGAAGGGTTTTATGAGATTCGGGAAGAGAGGAAAGCTGAGTCCCAGGTTAATTAGGCCGTTTGAGGTACTTCAGACGGTTGGGGAGGTGGCTTATAGGCTTTCTATGCCTCCCAGTTTATCGAGTATTCATCCAGTATTCCATATTTTGATGCTCCGGAAGTATGTTGGCGACCCTTCCCATGTTTTGGACTTTAGCACGGTTCAGCTCGAGGGTGATATTTCATATGAGGTGGAGCCAGTGGCTATTTTGGGTCGACAGGTCAGGAAGCTGAGATCTAAAGATATATTTTCAGTGAAGGTTCAGTGGAGAGGGCAGCCGGTGGAGGATGCCACATGGGAGACCGAGCGGGAGATGCGGGGCAGATATCCTCACTTATTTGAGACTCCAGGTATGTTTCTAGACCCGTTCGAGGACGAACGTGTGTTTAAGAGGGGGAGGATGTAACGACCCGGCTGGTCGTTCCGTGAGATTTACCCCGTTTCCCCTATTTCTGCATTTGTTATATATCGCTATCTTGTTTTTGATGTGTTGGATCAGTTGGTTTGGGTCTGGAGTGGTCATGGTGAGAGTTTAGGCATTTAGCCTTTTAAAGTAGCCTAATAGTTGAGAAAGTCAACTGAGAATTGACTTATTGGTAAACGACCTCGGAATGTGGATTTTATGGCTCGGATAGCTTCGTTAGGTGATTTGTGATGTCCGGTGTAGAATTAGGCTTGAATTCGTGAATATTAGTTTTTGGCGATTTTCGGTCGGCAGTGGAAAGTAGGCTATCGGGGTCGGAATGGAATTCCGGAAGTTGGAGCAGGTTCGTAATGTCATTTTGGATATGTCTGCAAAATTTTAGGTCAATCAGAGGTGTTTTGGTTGGTTTCGGCGTTGTTGGCGAAATTTGGAAGTTTTAAAGTTCTTAGGATTGAATTTGATGTAAATTTGGTGTTTTCGTGTTGTTTTTGGTGTTTCGAAGGCTCGACTAAGTTTGAATGATGTTATGGGATTTGTTGGTATGTTTGGTTGAGGTCCCGAGGGCCTCGAGTGTGTTCCGGATGGTTAACGGATCGATTTATAGTTTTGGAACTTGGGTGGTTTGCTGGTGTTTCTGCAGTAGAGTTTTACTCTATGCGTTTGTGGCAGGGGGCTCGTGTTCGCATATAGTGTTTGGTGGAAGGGGGCTAGTTGTTCTATGCGTTCACGGGAGAATGGGTGCGAATGAGAAGAGTTGTGCTGGGTGGTCATCGCGAACGCGGGGGTATGTGTGCGTTCGCGTAGGGTTGTTGGCATTTTGAGGACCCCAGGGGTATTGGCCTATGCGTTCGCGTGTCAGGGGACGCGTTCGCGAAGGCCTGGGGTGGCAGTTCTTCGCGTTTGTGGGCCTGAGTCCGCGTTCGCGTAGGGTTAAATTAGGGGCCTGTTGGATTGCTTTATGCAAACGCGGTCCTAGTGACGCGTTCGCGTTGAAGAAAATATTTTGCTGCGCGGAATGTTTAAAAAGGCCTGTGGTGCGAATTTGGCTTATATTTCCCCCATTGTTGCATGCGAGTTGAGAGCTATTTGAGAGGAATTCGAAGGGAAATCATTTGGAGGTAAGATTTTCAACTTCATAGATCGTTTTTATGTCAATTCCTAAGTGATTAAACCATAAAAATTCTAGAAATTGAACCAAGTTGGGGAAGAAGGGTGCATGGGAAATTTCTTTTTCTTTTGAGGATTTGAGTGGACAATTGTGGTCCGATTTTAGTGTTCTTGGTATGTATAGAATCGTGGGAGGTCGAGGTTTCTAATGATGTAAAAATTATCGAATTCCGAGATGTGGGCCCGGGGCTCGAGTTTGGCCGAATTTTGAGATTCTTGTTTAATTCGATAAATTTCGATTGGGTCGAGTTCTTTTGATTTATATTGATAATGTTAACTGGTTTTGGCTAGATTCGGAGCAATCCAGAGCCAATTTGAGGGGAAAAAGCATAGCGGACTAGTGTTGTGGCCCGGTAGAGGTAAGTGATGGTCATAAATTTTGTCCCGAGGATATGGAACCCCGGACTGCATTATTTTCTCACTGAATTTGGAATGGAGCACATGTCGGGTGACGAGTATGTGGCGCGTACTGATTTTTGGATTGGACTAGGTCCTCTCCGCCGCGACTAATGAGTTGCATATTTACTCAAAAACCTTATGTTAAATTATGTTCTAAAGATTTGTGAAATATTTGGGCTATAAGCCGTGTTTGGGGCCTCGTGCCGATCTGTTTAGACCCTTTGAGGGCTTTTTACTGCTGTTTTCCTCACTAGTTGTTGATGA
The DNA here is from genome assembly GCA_005239525.1 of Nicotiana knightiana. Taxonomy (NCBI): domain Eukaryota; kingdom Viridiplantae; phylum Streptophyta; class Magnoliopsida; order Solanales; family Solanaceae; genus Nicotiana; species Nicotiana knightiana. The sequence goes on along the minus strand of ML415989.1, from coordinate 23,743 downwards.
TTTTACTCAGAATCATTGTGGATACTGTTTTATTTGAAACTCAGCCTGATTTACACTACATGAGCATTAAAATGATGTTTTCGGCTCGAGTACCCTATTTTACTAATTCGCCCGAGGGGCTTTTCGAGTGGTTCCACCGAGTGTGGCCGAGGGCCAAGAGTGATGGTGAGGTGCTGAGTGATATTAGCACTTGGGATAAAGGAGCCCCTCCGGAGTCTGTACACACCCTAGTGAGCGCACCGAGTGCGAGTGACGAGTGATTTGGAGGCATGAGTGACTGTAAGGTGCTGAGGAATTTTGAGGCATGCCCGAGGGGCTGATTATGAAACATGTTTTTTCCCGAGGGGCTACTATGATTTTACTACATTCATTTGCATACCAAATCCTTTGTTTTGAAGTTGTTAAAAATGTGCATTCTTTAAAGGACTTTTTATGAAGTTGATTTTTAAGACATGATGATTTCATATATCTATGTTATTGGAAAGTAAGGCTGTGTATATTGTAAATTGATGGAATTGATTTTTTATGTGTTTCCTTACTACTTAGAATCGATTTATTTTCATTATTGCTGAGTTAGCGTACTCACATTACTCCCTGCACCTCTGTGTGCAGATTCAGGAGCAGATATCGAGCATTAGCCTTTATTTCGCAGCGGAGCCGGATCGTGGGATATAGAGGTTGTTGTTCAGCGTTCGCAGCATCTCTGTTTTCCCTTCCTGTTGTATTTAGCTTTGATTCGGAGTTTTGTATTATAATAGTTTATTTTGGCTTATTTCACCAGATGCTCATGACATGTTGGCTCCGGGTTTTGGGGATAGCAGTACTATATAAAATTGTCCTATTATATTAAGTAATTTTCAGTATATTTTTATGAAATGCTTGAAATTTAAATGGGATTTTCAAAAGAAATTGCGAACATGTGGTAGTCGGCTAGCCTAGTTCCACGATAGGCGCCATCACGGCCGGTTAGGATTTGGGGTCGTGACAATGAGGAAGATATTCCGCAGGAGTGGAGCTGCAGGTGCGGTCTCCACTCCACAGGTGCGGGCCCAGTCTCCCCCGTCCATTTCCGCAGGTGCGAGACCGCAGGTGCGGAATCACTGTTCATGCAGTGTGTTTTATATACGGGTTTAAACTCATTTTTCTCATTTCTTTCTTCTTCCTTGGGCGATTTTCCACCATTGTTAAGAGCTAACGACCTGGTCTTCTAAGGTAAGGGAACTCTACTAAAAAATTAGCTTCATGCATGGATTCTAGCTTAATTAACTACATAAATTAGTGCAAAAATTTTAAGAATCTGGGTAGTGACCTAACTTGCGATAATTTGAGATTTTTTCTGTGAATTGGCCATGAAATCAAGTAAAAATCGTATATTAATGATCCTTAGGCTTGGGGTGAGTGTTCCCTTCGAGAATTGTCGGAATCTGAGCGTGCGGGCCTGGGGTTGGATTTTGGGAATTTGTCAAGAATGTTGAATTATGGAAAAAATTAGAATAATTTCCCTACTTTGAGCATGCATTGATGTCATTATACTATATTTGGCTAGTTGCGAGCCGTCGAGGGTAGATTTTGGAGATTCGGGCGCGTCCTTGATCTGATGGGTGGTTTCGTCACGAGGTGAGTCTCCTTTCCAACCTTGTAAGAGGGAAATGTCCCCATAGGTTCCTTATTTGCTATGTATACATATTGTGGGGGCCGCGTACGTACCAAGTGATGAGAGTTTGTACGTGGCGACTATATTGCTATGTCGGGTAGCTTTAGGACTCATGAGCATGCCACTATGTGCCTTATTTGTACTTTGTATGTGTTAAGAGTTGTAACTATTGTCGAGGTGATATGGGAACATGAAACATTATGATTTAGATCCCAGTTGTCTATCCGTGGTATTGGCACAGTCCTGTTGAGTTCACTGTTGAGTTGGTACACACATGTACTTATATATATACACACTTGTTATCGAGTCAGCACACGAGCCGCAGGTATGATGCGCGGCCGTGGGTCAGCTTATTGTTATCGAGTCAGCACACGAGCCGTAGGTATGATGCGCGACCGTAGGTCAACTTCTTATTATTATCGAGTCAGCACAAGAGCCACAGGTATGATGCGCGGCTGTGGGTCAACTTATTATTATCGAGTCAGCACACGAGTCGTAGGTACGATGCGCGATCGTGGGTTAGCTTGTTATATCGAGTCAGCACGCGAGTCGCATGTATGATTCACGATCGTGGGTTAGCTTATTATATCGAGTCAGCACGCGAGTCGCATGTATGATTCGCGATTGTGGGTTAGCTTATGACCTCAGTCCCTATGACCACCCTTATGACTCCGGCCGGTCGTCTTGTCCTGGTATGTGTATGATCACTTGAGTTCTGAGTCGCTTAAAAACTGGAATGTTAGGTACTGGTTAAGAGAAGATTTTGGTACTTTGTTGTTCCTTTTTCAGTTGTTATCTGTATTTCGTTATTTGCTATGTACTTGTTGCTCACTGTTTCTCATGCCTATTGCTTTAGCCATATTTCGTCATATATTATATTGCTGGACCTTAGTGAGTACCTAGTCGACCTCTCGTCACTACTCTTTCGAGTTTGGGCGGGATACTCACTGGGTACATATTTATTATGTACTCATGATGCACTTCTTCTTCTTCTTCCTCTTCTTCTTCTTATGTACTTGACTGTACAGGTCAGGAGGCTGGTACATCTGATTATCAGGCCGGTGTTAGATACTGACTTGAGCTGATTTGACTTCGCGGTGAGCTGCTCTTTCTGACGATCTATGGCAGCACCCCGGAGTTTCCTTTGTAATTTTCCCGTCTACTTCATTCAGACTGTGGGATTGTGTATATATATGTTATCCTTGTATATTCAGATAGTTTCCCGTGATGCTCGTGACACTAGTTCCTGGCACACACGTAGCGTATATTTTGGGTTTTAAGCTGTATATTTATACATATGCTTATCTTTTGGCTCATGTATCAGATGATTTTATTTTATGTCACAGGCTATCATCATGATAATAATTGTTTAAAACTGGTAAACGTTGGGATAATTAATCAAATAATAAGGGTAACACTTGGCGTAATTCATGTTGGCTTGCCTAACCCCACGGTTGGGTGCCATCGCGACCTGAATTAGGATTTGGGTCGTGACATCTATGAATACTACCACTTTCGTGTTTATATGGTTTCAAATTCAAGCCAGATTTGATTCACTTCTGTTTATCTTCATAAACTTAGCTATTTTCCGTTTGAATCTGTTTAGATCTGAAGTATTTTTGTGCATGTTTGGCATTTTTCCTCAAAGATTGTTTGTTTTCCTCTTATTGTTAACCGATTTTTATTTTACCCTAAAAGCTAGGGTTTCGATTTTTAAGGGATTTCTGCAAAAAAATGTTTAATACATTTAAATGTTCAACTCTCGTTTTCTTATTTATTTTTCGACTGATTTCTTTTGCTTGAGTTTCATCTCCATGCCTTTATGACTTAGGGTTTCAATTAATTCAACTATCCTTTATCAGCTCTGTCTATTAGTTCAAGTATCCTTTCTCTTTTCTGATTGCTTTAAATACTGATACAATATCTATGTATGAACCAATACCAGTTTGTTTGAACCATATGCTAAATATGGACTATGTTTTTGCTAGGTGAAGTTCTGTTTGCAGTCTTGTAAATTGAATCTGTTTGCTCCTAAAAATCAAACTGTTCTTCTAAAACTATTACCCTACCCTTTATATACTGTTTTCAAACTTCTACTCTTAGTTATTTAGGGTCCTATCACCCCCAATGTGAGCACTGCCTAGGGTCCTTGAGACTCTTCCGAACTCTAACACAGGGGCTGGTCTTCCAATCTTTTACAAACTACTGTTTCTCTAAGTAAGGTTCTGGTGTGAGCATTGCCCAGGGTCCCTGAGGCCCTTGGGAACTTTGACACACCAGAAGCCCAATTTTGTGCATCATGGATGGACCACCTGTATACTCCAGACTTGCTTTGCTTGAAGGCATGGTTTCCAGGTTAATATTGGGCCTGCTAAGGCTCTCTATAGTATAATGAATTTTGTTATGTAATTTATTCATTATTGAGCTGTAATAAACGCTGTAATAAACAGATCTGGGGTTATTAGTAAAAGTTGGGGGGGGGGGGGGGAGGATTATATATCTTTGTTCAAAACTCGGGTAGAAATCCTGCCTATAGGTTTACTGTGTTGATTGTATGAGTGTTACTAATCTTTTAGAAATCCTACCTATAGGTTTATTGTATTGATTATGTGAATATTACTACTCGTCTAGAGATCCTTCCTATAGGGTTTTTCTGATTATGTGTGACTCTGCATTTTCCATTTTTTGGCATACTAGTGACCCTTCCTATAGGTCTTGTATTAACTTTGCATTAGAAATCCATGTTGATAGAATCTACGCATATTTTCAATCTCAACGTGCATTAGTGATCATGGCTATAAGATCTTATTTGTGTAAATTATTCAACTTTCCTAGCAACTTGTTTAAAATTCTGCCCACTTGTAATTAATGGTTATCATGCCTATAGGAGATATAAAAAAATTAGTTTTCTTCAATTTAAATACCTTGTCTATGATATAAAAGGAATCAATTTCAAAACCTATAAATCATGTCTATAAGATTTAAACTAATAGACATCATGCTTATAGGGTAAATCAATTTGTAAACTTAGATCATGCTTGTAATTAGTTTCAACACTTAGAAATCATGTCTATAGGAGCTAATTAATTCCGCAAAATTAGAAAGCATGCCTATCGGGTCTAAAAAAGATAAAACCTATTTTTTACGAGTTAAAATCAGTAACTCTCTTAGAAACCATGTTATAGGTCTATAATTAATAATTGTAGATACCATGCCTATATGATTCTGTTAATCATTTCTAGTTATCACTTAGGCAAACCTGTAGAGATATTAAGAATTCTGGGCCTAACAATTGTGACATTTTGCTGCCTGAAATGCGCCCAGATTCAGAACGTAATCAAATCAGTGGGCAAGCTAGTAGGTCCCAATGCTCGTTTTAATAAACTGCCTTCTTACATTGTGTTTATGACCATCTAGATATCCTGCTTATAGGATCCTAAATTAATGAAATTTGCTGATTGAACTGCGTGCTTTTGTTGTTATTTGTGGAGGTTAACATGAGCCCTTATTTGTTCCTTACATGATAGTCCTATATGAATTTTGTTTGTCGCATAGATTTTTCTCATTTTAAGCAACATAGGTAAGTCTATAACTACCTTAAATAGAGATCCTAAACACCTCCAGGACCATAGGTAAGGAATGGGTAGTGCACGCATAAGGCACGAGTTAGAAGCTACTAGAACGCTTAAGTAACAACTGAAAGATAGTAATTGGGTAGTAAAGGAGATGATGACTCATGCGCTAATACTATGTGTAGCACCCCAACTTGGGGAAAGTTACCAAGTATTGCATGGAAATGATCCTATAGGCTAAAGAAGCTAGGACCCCTTTAATTCCTGTTTTAAAGTAATGTATCTTTGTCTAAATTGCTTTATTTGCCTTTAAGACTAATTCGCTTAATTATGTTCGGCCGGGACCCACCGTTGTGGACCTTGAGGGGTGCCTAAGACCTTCCCCTCAAGATAATTTCGAGCCCTTACCCGATCTCTGGTAATGCAAACTAGTTTCATGAGTCAATTACTCTAGGTGCCCTGACGCACCTTAATCCTTTAGGTGGCGACTCTTCAAATCCCATGCCCCATCCCAAAAGGAAGGGAGTTGTCTCAGGAATGTCGAAACTCGATTTCCGCGAGAAAAAAGGGGGCGCGACAATCATAATGCCCATAAGCCGTTGTATTCTCTCTTAAGCATCCCAATGTACCACAACCGAGACACCCACTCTAAAGAGATATTTTGCGAATCTAAAGCCATTTCCTTCACCTACATGATATTGAAATGAAAAATCCATAATGATACAGAAATACCACGAATCTCGACACCATCCAATGTGAGTCCCAGATTCTAGCCATATATAAATTATGAAAACTCCCAATTGCTACATATATGTCTTCAATTCATTAGAACCTTCTCTAGAGTCATCTACTCTGCTCAAATCTCAATTGCACCACCCAAACGGGCTGAACGACCGGTACCCCATTAGCACAACAACACCCAAAGAAGTAATCCACACCTCTAAGAAATCGAGTGAATCCCTTTTCTTAGTACATCACATCCATCATGCATAACAAACCCAAATTATTCCAATACTTCCATATATCCATAAGGTATACTACACCAGACATGAAGAAATTTCCTTGTTTATGCCATCCTCAAAACCAGCCTCTACAAGTCATACCAGATACACAATTATGCCTTAGACCGAAACCAATGCAACACATAACCATGGAACCAAATTTTCAATAGGAGACTTCCCCACTTGGCTCAAAGCCATAGATCAAAATACTCGATAACTCACAATGCCCATATTTCTGCCATAATACCGCAATGAGATTGTCACGACCCAAATCCTGACCGAGGTCGTGATGGCGCCCAACAGCGTGGTCAGACAAGCCGACTCTTAATTTACTAAAGTTTCCTTCTTATTAGATTAAACACTTTACAATATACTTAGTTTTTAAAAGTTAAAACATGATTTGACAAGGATAAATAACCAGTTTTAAATCAAGATAGTCATGAAGAGGAATGAGCCAGTATATATATATATATATATACATACAGACCCATAAACTAGAATAACAACTACGTGTATGCCAGGAACTAGTGTCACAAGTCCTACAGGAATACTAACAGAATGTACAAAAAATAATATGCAATCCCACTGTCTGAAAAGAATAGACAGGAAATAAGCAAAAGAAAATTCCAAGGTGCTGCCGAGGATCGTCAGGAGAAGCAGATCATCGTGAAGTCGGGTCCATCTAAGATCAGAATCGAGCTCCGGTCTGATAACCAGATGCACCAGCCTTAGAACCTGTACAATTAAGTACAGAGTGCAGTATGAGTACATAAACAAATATGTACCTAGTGTGTATCCCGCCTAACCTCGAAGAGGTAGTGACGAGAGGTCGACTTGACACTCACTAAGATCTAATAAAATGATTAGCAATATATAATATCAGTAGCAACCATACAAGGATGATAAAAGCAGTAAACATTTTGAATAACAGTGACTCAAATAAATACTGAAAGTAAATATACAATTTCTTTCAGATATTCTTTTCTTTCCCTTAAAAATTTATCAGAACACTCAAAATCCATAACAAAATTCTTAACAATTTAACATGCGCATACATGATAAGGACAATCGGCCTGAGCCATCATAATGATCATATCTGTGCACTGCCGAGGGTCGAACGGCCCGAACCATAATATGTATATATCTTTCAATCTCTCCGTGGCGTACGGCCCGCTCCCATGAGAGTGGGGAAAATAACACTCCGTTCACGGAATGTAAATTGCGAAGCGGTCACATGCACACACAATCCACACGTTTATTATTCATCAATTACTTTTCGTGAAAAGTTCCTTAAAAATTACTTAAATTCCATGATCTCAGGAAAACAAGACGCATATACCATTAACTCACTAAGCATATAATACATTTCAAGGAAAACATAAAATATGGTGTAAGCCTAGCTATCCGTACATAACAATAATAGCCGCTACGTACGGACTCTCGTCACCTTGTACGCACGTAGCCCCCACAGTTATCACATATAGCATTTAAATCACCTAGGGGGACAGTTCCCCCTTACAAGGTTAGAAAGGAGACTCACCTCGCGTCGCACCTACTCCCCGAGTCAAGAATGTACCCGAAACCCCGAACTTGACACCCACATACTCGAAACTAGCCAAATGTTGTACAAATATGTTAATTTATATTCAAAGAAGGGAAATCTCCTATTACTTATCCAAATTCACCATTCTTGAAGAAATACTCAAATCCAACCCCGGGCCCGCATGCTCGAATTCTTAAAATTCTCGAAGGAAACACTCACCCATAGATTAAGGATCATTAATATACGAATTTTACTTGGTTTCATAGCTAATCCACGGGTAAATTCTCAAATTATTGAAAGCCCTAGGTTACTACCCAATTCTTGATTTTTCACTAATTATGTGATTAAACTTAACTAGGAATTCATGCATGAAGCTAATATTAGAGTAGAATTTACTTACCTTCAATAACCAAGTCATTTGCCCCTCTAAAATGGTGCAAATCGCCCCAAGGAAGAAGAAGGAGATAAGGAAAATGAGTTGAATCTTGTGTATAAAAACACACTGTCTGAACAGTGTTTCCGCACCTACGGCTCGAGGACCGCACCTGCGGAATGGACGAGGAAGACGGGGCCCGCACCTGCAGCTCTGCTCCTGCAGAACTTTGTCCGCACCTGCGAGAAATGGCCTGCCCACTGGGGGTCGCACCTGCGAGGCAGGGACCACAGGTGCGGTCCCGCACCTACGACTGGGCAACCGCACATGCGGTCACACCAGAACAGGTGTACCAACAGCTATTTCAGCTGGTTTCTGGCCTCGTGTGGTGTCTGGGAGGAACCTGGGCCCACCCGATCCCCCGTCCAAATATACCAACAAGTCCCAAATCATAATACAGACTCGTTCGAGCCTTCAGAACACCCAAAACAACACTAAAAATCAAAATCATACCTCAAAACCCCTAGAACCAAACTTAGGAACTTTAAGTTTTCTTGACTTCGCTAACAATGCGCCTAACCGACCTATACCACCCGGAATGACACCAAATTTTGCAGGCAAGTCATAACGAAACTATTCCCGGTCTCGAAATTCTGTTCGGACCTCGATAACACAAAAATACGTCCCAAATCACAATAGGAACTTAAGGAACTTCTTATTTCAATATTGGGCGCCAAAACGCTCCCGGGTCATCCAAAACCCATTCCGAACATACGCCCGAGTCCGAAATCATCATACGAAGCTATTGAAACCGTCGAAACTCGATTCCAGGGTCATTTACCCAAAATGTTTACTGAAGTAAAACTTGGCCTTAAAAGCCAACCTTAAGGAACCAAGTGTTCCTATATCACTCTAAACACTTCCGAATCCCGGACCACCCGCCCCCCAAGTCATAGGTCACAATAAGCTGCTATGGGAAGTATCAATTAGGGGAACGAGGCCCGATAACGTGAAACGGCCGGTCGGGTCGTTACAGAGATTTAGCAAAATCCTTCATAATTTTATGTAACACAAACCATATAATACCTCAAATCATCTGCTAAGCTCGCATTCATCCTCGTGACCGTCATGTCAACTTTATCAACCAATCAAAACTCAAATCGCAACACCTATAACCCACTGGTAGAAAAGAAACTCTTCACACAACATCATAAGGATCACACTTCCGTAGACCACCCCGCAGTAGGTAAACCAGCTGCTTAGCCTCAAACTAACATCTCTCTATACCTCTTCACCACCACAACTACTACACAATCATTTAATCTTTCTGAGTCTGAACTCATCAACAAGACATGAGAATCTACCCGCTCCACAAATAAACAACATGAAAGATCCCTCAATACGATCATAACTCGAGACCATACAACACATTAAGACAGAAATCAAGCACCCAATAGTCCTTTTCAAATCTCAAGCAAACTCCTCTCATCATGTTCAAACCATCTGAACACATCCCGCAATCATATCATACTCATCATATAGCCATCCAAGCACTCACCAAGCCACCAGTCCCACTCATAGGGACACTACTGGACATAAAGTTCATAAAGCACATACTCGCACAACTGAAACTACCGAGCCTAAGTTGCGGTCAAACCCGACCTCAAGTCCTCTAGACTGGCCCATCAACAAAATACAAAAACCACATCTCGTACTTCATCCATGGAATTCACAAGTGGTTGATGCACCCCTTATACCGAGCGCGCACATACACATACAAGTGAGTGGAAAAAATTCAAAGAGATACGTTTCAAGCTGAATCAATATCGCATGATAAGGAAAGAAAGATGGGAAGTTTATCCTAAATACCCTGCAGCCTCTAGAAGATAGGTATGGACGTCATCATACCGATCCAAAAGACTCTACTATACACTTACTCATGACTCGTAGAACCTATGAACCTAGAGCTCTGATACCAACTTGTCACGACCCAAAATTCAACTAGTCATGATGGCACCTAACCCAACCCGCTAGGTAAGCCAATTAGCAACAATCGAATTCAAATGAGATCTACTAAGAAAAAAAAATGATGAAGTAACTAAACTTTTATACAACTTCCAAGGACTTGTAGTAAAAATCACGAGCTTCTAAGATTTAGAGTTTACAAAGCTAGTATGAAATAATACATCATTTGTTTGAAATGTATATAACAGATTTTTATAAATCTAAAGCTACCATGAACAAGAGGAAGCTACGACCGGAACGTAAGTACATCTTCAATGCTATCTCCCTCCATACACATCAACATCAACATCAGCATCCAAGTTCCGCATGCAAGGTGCAGAAGTGTAGTATGAGTACAACTAGCCCCATGTTCTCAATAAGTAACAAACCTAACCTTAGGTTGAAAGTACTTACGAGCTTGGAAAACGGTTAGAGTCCAACACCAATAGTCAAGAACAACTTGTAACAATATAATAAAAACAACACAAGTAATAACTCAAAGATATGATGCTCATCTCGTTCACAGTTATGGACAAATAAGCATGCTTTTCAGGTATAAAAATAAACCAAAATCTTTTGTCGAAATCATCAAAATGTGAGTAAATCTGAAAAATACTGTGATTTTCCCCAAAACTTTCAACAATAGATAAGATATTTCATTCTCAGATAGCATGAGGTAAGTACATCTCTTTGCCTATATGTCAATGTGCATGTGAAGTCATGAATGTCACAAAAATCGTGTGGCATGAGGAAATTCATCTCTATGCCTGTATGTAAATAATGCATGTCCAATGCAATGCATCACAGTGATTAAACCTCAAAACTAATCATTTTTCTCAAGAACACTTAAAGTTCACTATTTCTCATCCGGACGTCCGAATCACGTCAAATAAACTCCAATTCTCACCAAATTTCACAAATAGTATTCAAATACTATAACAAATTTGTATCGGGATCCGGAACCAAAATACGGGCCCGATATCAATGGTTTCAAACTTTAATACTTTTCTTTATTTCATTAATAATTCAACAAAACAATTTTTTTCAAAAATTGATTTCTAAGACTTGGGACCTCGGAATTTAATTCCGAGCATACGCCCAAGTCCCATATTTTACTGTGGATCTCCCAGGATCGTCTGAACACAGATCCGGGTCCATTTACTCAAAATGTTGACTCAAGTCAACTAAAACCAAACTTTAAATTTCTTATATTTTCACATAAAAGCTTTCCGTTTTCACGCCCGGAATGCACAGGCAAATCGAGATAATTAAAATTAGTCTTTTTTATAGCTAATAAGCCTACAACAAAGTCTTAATTCATAAAATGACCCCTTGGTTCATCACAATCTCCACTTCTAAAACAAACGTTCGTCCTCGAACGGACATAGAAGATTACCTGAATTGGCAAACAAGTGCGGATATTTACTCTGCATGTCCGACTCGGACTCCCAAGTAGCTGCCTCAACGGGCTGACATTTCCACTGCACTCGAATTGAAGGATAGCCCTTAGACCTCAACTGACGAACCTGCCGGTCTAAATGGCTACCTGCTCCTCGTGATAAGTCAAGTCTTTCTCCAATTGGACAGAGCTGAAATCTAACACGTGGGACGGGTCACCATTATATTTCCGGAGCATAGATACATGAAATACCGGATGAACGGAGGATAACCCTGGAGGTACGCAAGTCTATAAGCTACCTCCCTCATTCTATCAAGAATCTCAAATGGTCCAAAATACCTAGGGCTCAACTTGCCCTTCTTCCCAAGTCTCATGACACCCTTCATGGGTGATACAGGAAGCAACTCTCTCTCTCCAACCATGAATGCCACATCACGAACCTTACAGTCAACATAACTCTTTTCCTGGACTGAGCTGCATGAAGCTGACCCTGTATAGTCTTGACCTTATCTAATGCCTCTTAAACTAAGTCCGTACCCAATAATCGAGCCTCGCCCGGCTCAAACCATCCAATTGGCGATCTACTTTGCCTACCATATAATGCCTCATAGGGAGCCATCTGAATGCTCGACTGATGACTATTGTTGTAGGCAAACTTCACTAACGACAAGAATTGATCCCAAGAACCTCCAAAGTCGATAACACAAGCGGCATATCCTCTAAATATTAATAGTACGCTCGGACTGCCCGTCTGTTTGAGGATGAAATACTGTGCTCAGCTCAACTCGGGTACCCAACTCGGGTACCCAACTCTCACTGAACTTCCCTCCAAAAGTGCGAGGTAAACTGCGTACCTGGATCAGAAATGATAGATACGGGCACACCGTGAAGGCGAACAATCTCTCGAATATATATCTCGGCCAACCCCTCCGAGTGTAAGTGCTTGCCACTGTAATGAAATGTGCTAATTTACTCAGCCTATCTACAGTAACCCAAACAACGTCGAACTTCCTCTGAGTCCATGGGAGTCCAACAAAGAAGTCCATAGTGATACACTCCCACTTCCACTCAAGAATCTCTATCTGCTGAAGTAAACCACCGGGTCTTTGATGCTCATATTTCACCTGTTGGAAATTCAAACAACGAGCCACATAAGAAACAATTTCCTTTTTCATCCTTCTCCACCAATAGTTCTATCTCAAGTCCTAGTACATCTTGGCAGCACCTGGGTGAATAGAATACTTGGAACTATGAGCCTCCTCAAGGATCAACTCACGAAGGCCATCAACATTTGGCACACATATACGACCATGCATCCTCAAAAAACCGTCATATCCAACTGTAACTTTCTTGACATCACCATGCCGAAGTATGTCCCTAAGGACCATCAAGTGCGGGTCATCATCCTGCCGATCTCTGATACGCTCGAATAAGGAAGACCGAGCAACTGTACAAGTTAGAACATGGCTGGGAGAAATATCCAACCTCACAAACTGATTAGCCAAAGTCTGAATGTCTGAATCTAACGGTCTCTCACTAACTGGAATACATGCAAGGCTTCCCATATTTAATGCTTTTCTACTCAATCCATCGACCACCACATTAGCCTTTCCCGGATGATACAATATAGTGATGCCATAATCTTTCAACAACTCTAACCATATCCTATGTCTCAAATTAAGATCCTTTTCCTTGAACAAGTACTGGAGGCTATGATGATCCGTGTAAGCCTCACATGGCATTCCAAAAAGATAGTGCCTCCAAATCTTCAATGCTTGAACTATGGTTTCCAACTCTAAGTCATGGACCGGATAATTCTTCTCATGAATCTTTAACTGCCGTGATGCATATGCTATCACCCTGCCATCCTGCATCAATAGTGCTCCAAGCCTAACACGGGAAGCATCACAATATACCATGAAAGAACCTGAGTTTGATGGTAAAACCAATCCCGGTGCTGAAGTCAAAGCTGCCTTGAGCTTTTGAAAGCTCGCCTCACACTTGTCCGACCATTTAAATGGAACACCCTTTTGGTTTAATATGATCTTAATAGTTGCTCATAATCAATTGCAGAATCATCAACTAACTTCACGTTTAAAATAATCTCTTTTCAAACCTTCACAATACTGGCAACGAGATGCGACGCATGGAGAACTCATAATTATCTACGTGAATTAACGTGTTTTATCTAACGACATATAGGCGGGCACCTACCTTGTAGGTTAAAGCTCAATAATTATAACACAGATTTGGCAAATTATGCACAAATAAATTTTATACAAAAATTTTCAGATAAACCTAACAGGCATGACTCTTATTAGTAGTATACTACAAAACTTAATTTCAAAAAAGAGGATATAAGCACAAGAATTTCAATCACAAGGACCTCGTTCTTATACATCTTCCACCGCAGCTCGTAGCCTGATTTTAACATACCAAATCATATTAAAATGCGAGGGTCTCGCCCTTAGTTCTGAATCACAAGTAATATGCACATCGTGCCAATCGAAACATTTCATTTTCTTCTTTTAAATATTTTCCGTTAAGAAAAATTACAACACGTATTGATAGACATATCTATCTCCATAGAATTTCTCAATACACATATTCATATAAGTAGATTTCAGGGATACGAAGCGCACCCTTGAGTGGAGCATATTAGGAGACCTTTCTTAGATACTCATAACCGAATCAAGTTAAGGAAATTGTACTTTATAATAACTAGAAATTTTAATTATAATGACACTATCTAATACAACGACCTTAGCCATATTACAAAAAGTATATCAACAGGCTGAGTCTCCACATCTAGGAGTCTAACCTCCACCTTCGACATTCCGACCCCTTTCCTCTAGCTGGAAATGTAAGTTGAGTTGTAACTGCAATGGGGTATGTAGCTTGGGTTCTCTAATGAAACATGACTCTCCCAAGCCTAGGACAATTTCTACCACTAGCCGAAATAAAGTATCAATCTGCCCTGTGTCGTACACAATTTTACGATTATATTTGAATCCTTTAATGAGTCCGAGAAACAAATTCTATCAATAGCATTGGGGAGAACTGATCGAAGTGGTTGATATTGCAATGGCTGTTCGTCCTCTTCGTAGGCTTGCCACAAACACCGGCGGCCAATTTCTTCTTTTACTATGTTGTCTCAACACTGCTGAGCTACCCCCTTTATTCATATACTCTTCGTTATTATTTGGGGTAACTCTCATCATTATAGATGCACAATGATCACAAAAGTAGAGCTCTATATAGATCTTTGCACAAACACTATGGTCTAGAAGCTCGTCAATCACTGAACTCCCTCCGAAGCACCCCCTAGAATCCGAAATCGTGACTTCCATGCCGAGTAGACCTTCCGTAGATTTAAAGTTGTTTATATAGCTCCGTTGGTGTTGAGGTATAGGGTTATTAAGGAGGCAGACATACCACAATTCCCATCTTCATCTCTTGCAAAATCTCAGGCCTTATACATTCTAGGCCAACACCGATATAGCACATGATCCCGCAATCTATTCGTTGACGGTGGACTTCCCACTTGGCATGAAGTCACAGGTCACAATGTCTAACAATCCAAAATGTTAAACTTCATAGCTCATATAAACCAACCTCGTTGCCTTCAACTTATCCCCATGTTCTGCAATACTTCATAGCAGCGGTTAAGAAAATCATGTGGGTGTTCAAAATATTTACCACTGAAATGGAGTGGAAATAGCTTGATGAACCTGTCCAGTCTCCACAAAGCATCAAAAATCATAACTGCCCCATCAACAATCGAGGCTGCCGCAATTATCTGAACTACCCCAACTGGGTTGGCTGTTGGGGTCTAGATCTGAGAAGTAGTCTGATCAGGAGTGTGGGTAGCAGGAGTCTGGACCCCTCCTCCAGCCTGAGATACAGCTGCTGTAAAAGGGAGTGTGCTAGTCTGGGCTACACTCTCCATCACAAATCAGACCAAGCATCCTGAAGTACCGGGGTGACAATAAACCCCGTTGGGACTTGAGCTGGTCCAGCTGGAACGGTCTGAGCTGGAGCCCCCCATCAATCTCAATCTGGGGCTCTGCAGCTGGCTGTAGTATGAGCAACGGGCTGAGTCCTGCCCCTTCCTCAGCCTCTGCCTCTAATAGGAGTTGTTGTTGCTGGAAGACCGGATTGTTGGTTAGCGGAAGAAGAAGCACGCGTTCTCGTCATTTGCGAGAGAATAAAAAAGTTCAATCAATATTTTTTTTAGATATCAAGAAGCGCACTTTAGAGTAGAAAAAAATGAGTTTGTTCCTAACTTCATAGCCTCTAAGAGATAAGTACAGACGTCTCCCTACCGATCCTTCAGACTCTATCAATCTTGTTCGTGAATTGTGAGACCTATGAAACCTAGTGCTCTAATACCAACTTGTCACGACCCAAATCCCTAAACCATGGGATCGTGATGGCGCCTAACACAATAGGCAAGCCGATGTTAGAAATTTACTAACCATTTCCTTTTAAAGTTTACTTAAACATAATAGAACAATTCATAATACACACGAAATCTAATACCTCCCTATATATATATATATATATATATATCTTCATGAATAGTAATACTAATTGAATGAACAAACCGAACCTCGAACTAAATATATCTAACCATAAGCCTACCCAGGGTATGGTGTCACAATTCACGAACTACTAAGAATACTACAAATAATGGGATGAAATAATATATCTCTGTTCTGGAAGAAATAAAACAACATCTATAAAGTAAAGAGGAGACTCCAGAAATCTGCGAACGCCAACAGATCTACCTCGTGTCTCCTAACGAAAATGCTCAGCTACTAAGATCTCCTAACCTTGGCCAGTATCTGGATCTGCACAAATGAGTGCAGAGTGTAGTATCAGTACAACCGACCTCATGTACTGAGTAAATGCCGGGCCTAACCTCGGTGAAGTAGTGACGAGGCTAGGATGGGACACCACATAAAACCTGGACATCGAAATCATGCTAACAGGAATAACAGAAAATAATGGGAAGAGAGCAGGCGATGGGGAATTTTCAACATAAGGAATGAGGAAAACAATAAGGCAAACACAGATAGTGATCAACAATAATTTTAGCAATTAAAACTAGGAATTAAGCTTGCACGACATCACCCTTCGTGCTTTACACTCTCAGCCTCACTAAATAATAAGTAGAATACACGACATCACCCTTTGTGCTTTTACTCTCATCCTCACCAGATTATAATTAAGAATTTCACGACATCACCCTTCATTGTTTACTCTCTTTCTCACATTATAAATAAATCATGCATGGCATCAACCTTCGTGCTTTTCACTCTTCCTCACAATATAATTAAGTGATTCACGACATCACCCTTCACGCTTTACACTCTTCCTCACAATCTCATCAAATCATCAACAACATAAAAGGGGATTTCACGAGAAATAGAGTTTCATCATAATTCCTATCACCATTTAATATTTCAATCTCAACTCAATGTTCTCAAAGGAATTTCACAAGAAATCAATATTTCATCATGGTTACTATCATTATTTATCATTTCAATCCCAACTCAATGTTCTCAAAGGGATTTCACAAGAAATCAATATTTCATCATGGTTACTATCATTATTTATCATTTCAATCCCAACTCAATGTTCTCAAAGGGATTTCACAAGAAATCAATATTTCATCATGGTTTCTATCACCATTTAATATTTAAATCTCAACTCAATGTTCTCAAAGGGATTTCACAAGAAATCAATATTTCATCATGGTTTCTATCATCATTTATCATTTCAACCTTAATTCAGTTTTCAGTATAATATTCATCTCGATGGAACCGGACACAAATCTCTTATCATTTCACTAACAACAATAATCACATGTGATAGGCTTTAAAACAACCAAAATAACAGGAATTAACATTCACTCGCATGGTATAACCTGACCACAACATATAGGTACTCGTCACCTCACCTATACAGTGGATTTAGCAACAAAACAAGTAGAAAGTAGTCATACAACACCTATTCCCTCAAGCTAAGGTTAGACACAACACTTACCTCAATTCCACAGGTCATTACCGCCTTTTCTTTCGAATTCACCTCCAACACACTCGAATCTAATCATAATTAGTTTAATATCATTAATTAATCTAAAGGAACCAACCTTACTGAAAAATTATGGTTTTCCTAAGTTTTCACAAAAAAAGTTAAAACCCGACCGCGGGCCTGCTTGGTCCAAACCCCAAGTTTGGACCAAATACCGCTTACCCATTCACCCCCGAGCCCGAATATGCAATTAGTTTCGAAATCCGACCTCCATTCGAGGTCAAAATCCCATTTTTACAAAATTTCCTAATTCTACCCAAACCCTCAATGATTACCATGAAAATTCTTGATTTTTGATTTAAAAGTGATGAAAAACATTGGGTAATTGGAAGAGTAAAGTTTATAATTGATTACCTACACTTTGGGGATGAACTTTGGTGAAGAAAATCGTCTTTAGGGCTTGGTAGTTCGAAAAATATGAAGAAAAGGGTTTTGTCCGTGTTTAAAATTGAATTTATATACCTGGGCAGGCCTTCATCGCATTCGCGTGGGCTTGCCCATGTTCGCATAGGGTAATGGGCCAGTGGCCTACGCATTCGCGTCTCAGGGCTCGTGTTCGTGGAGCTTTAGCTCCTCAGGTCTTCGCGTTCATGGTCACTGGGTCACGTTCGCATAGAAGAAAGTCAGTCCCCCCCGACCCGTTACACTATGCATTCGCGTGGACCAGACCGCGTTCGTGTAGGGTCTCCCCCTAACCCATCGTGTTCGCGTCAGGGGTCCTGCATTCTCATAGAAAAAAAAGGTCCAGCTAAATTTTTACTCTATACGTTCGCGATAGATGCTACGCGAACGCGAAACACTAAATAATTGGGCACTAGAAAATAGAAAACCAGCAAACCTTCCTAGGTGTAAAACATTCCTCGGCCTATCCGAAACTCACTCAAGCTCACAGGACTCTAAACCAAACATGCAACAAGTCTAAAAACATCATACGGACTTGCTTGTGTGATCATATAATGAAAATAATATGTAGAACTATGAAGTAAACCTCAAAACACATCATTTTTCTCAAGAACACTTAAAGTTCACTATTTCTCAACCGGACGTTCGAATCACGTGAAATAAACTCCGATTGTAACCAAATTTCACAGATAGTATTCAAATACTACAACAAATCTATAGCAGGCTCCGAAACCAAAACACGGGCATGATACCAATGGTTTCATACGTTAATTCTTTTCTTTATTTCATTAATAATTCAGCAAAATAATTTCTTTCAAAAATTGATTTCTAAGGCTTGGGACCTCGGAATTCAATTCCGAACATACGCCCAAGTCCCATATTTTACTGCTGACCTCACGGGATCGTCGGAACACAGATCCATGTCCGTTTACTCAAAATGTTAACTCAAGTCAACTAAAACAAAACTTTAAACCCTAAAAATTAGTATTTCTTATATTTTCTCATTAAAGCTTTCCGTTTTCATGCCCGGACTATACGTGCAAATCAAGGTAATTAAAATTAGTCTTTTTATAGATAATAAGCCTAGAACGGAGTCTTAATTCATAAAATGACCCCTTGGGTCATCACAGATTTGGACCTAGGGATTTAAAAATAAGATTTAAAGATTTGACGGCCGAATTGTTATCGGAATTTATTAATTTTCATAAGATTGGACTCGTGGTTGGATGGGTTATCGGATTTTGTGAGTTTTATCGGATTCTGAGACGTGCGCCCCATGGGCGATTTAGAGTTAAATTCTGAATTTTGTTGGAAAAATTAGTATTTTCATGTGGAATTAATTCCTATAATCAGTATTGACTGAATTGAATTAACTGTGGCTAGATTCGGGTCGATTCGAGGGGGAAAGGCATTTTAGAGTAGGATTTTTCTCGGATTGAGGTATGTAATGATTGTAAATCTAGTCCTGAGGGTATGAAATCTCAAATTTCACAATGTTTTAGTATTTTGCGGTGACGGGCGTGTGGGCGTACACAGTTGGGGATTGTTACTTGGTTCGTCCCGTAGCAACTACAAAGTTTCATATTTGACTTAAATTATATGATACTTATGTGTTTTAGAAAGAATTTCCTATAAATTGGGCTGAATGCCATATTTGGGCCTTGTGCCAGAGCTGTTTGGACCCTTAGGGGATTTTTCTTATTATCCTCTCACTGTTTTTAATTTAAGATCTATACTCAGTCATACTACGTTTATTGATTTCATAGCTCAGTCGTTATTACTCCGTTTTGATGCATAAAATGATATTTTGGGCTAAGCACCCTGTTTTACTAATAGCCCGAGTAGTTTGAGAGGTTTCTGACTGAGTGAGGCTGAGGGCCTGTGTTGTGAGGATATTATGGGATCGGGCGACACACCGCAAGATGTTGTTATTGATTCATGATTGTTATAAGGCGGGTGTTGATTACTCAGTGGCAGGTCCATCGGAGTTAGTAAGGTAGATGCGTGGAGATCGCAACCCTGCTTTTATCCTCCCTTAGTTGTATTCAGTTATTTCCAGGCTATGTTAGTCTTGATGTTGTCATACGGTTGTAGAAGATGCTCATGACTAGTGACACTCCGATGTCGGGCTTTGTTTCTACACTGTTGTTTTGATTTGAACTCCTTATGCAGGTTTATTGTTAAATAGCTTTGGATTCGTCTTAAAAATGAAAATATTGATTGGTTTTGGTAGTGTGTCGGCTTGCCTAGTACCAAGTTAGACGCCATCACGACAGGGTTAGTTTTGGGTCTTAACATAAATCAAGACAGTTCATCTTGATAATGTTGGTTTTTATCCAAGCTGGTTTAGCATTGAATACCTTCTATTAATGGCTAAACTATTGTTTATGAGAACAAAGCTTCATGTGTTGGTCTAAGATTTTCTAAATTGCATACAACAACACTTGTATGCATCAAACCAACAATATGATAAGTCCTCCCCTCACAATTGGTTTAGGATCAGAAACCAAATATTTTTACTATCTAATAACTTTTGATGTGTGGTATATGATTAATTTCTCTACCACAACGCACAAAGATAGGTTCCCCAAAGAAGATTGGGGACATATGTTAGTTTTTCTAACATTTGGGTGATGTAATAGGCAGCTGGAGAATATGCTATATGAATTGAATTATTATTAATATGATCCTCATTCAGAAGATAATTCAAGTCAAATGCCAGAAGCATTTGCTGAACCAAAAATAAATATCATTTTTCAGCTGCAAATGATCCTATTAAAATTAAAGTCCTTAAAGGATGGAGTTTACTGTACACATGAAGCATGGTAGACCAATCGGTTCCAACGATAACAACTGTGAGCATGTGATTTTTACTCGCCGTATAGTCCTATAAAAATCTCAATAAATCAATTGATTTTATGAATATTGATTGATTTTTCAGTAATTAATTGTGAATTATCTGCATTGCTTGCATATCCATAATTCATCTTTCAAAATCATTGAAATTCTGCATTATGAAGTTATTGGTTATAATTAATTAAATGGTAGACAAATGACGAGTATTTAACGTAATGTAGTTTTTAATAACTAATTACTACAAAAATTAATCATCTTTTACTCGATAAAACACAGTTTGAATTAGGAATATAGAATGGTCGTGCCATTCTTGATTAATCTGTAAATAAATGAGGTTTAAGTTAATTACTACATTCCTTGAATTAAATTAGATTTGAATTTAACTAATCTAATTGATTTTAGGGGTTTAAAATCAGACCTGGGCCAAAGCTACCCAGGCCCAAATCCCTTCTCTATACACAATACACTCCAGCCCAAACCCCTTAACCCGGCCTGTCCCCCGTAACAACCAAACGACACCGTTTCGCCCCATCAAACCCTAGTCGTTGGATTATTTCGATCCAACGGTTCCGAACCCCACACCCCTAAACTATATATATGTCCAAACCACACCCACCCCCTCATTTCACCAAAGCCTCACACCCCCCCCCCCC